>PVKS010013970.1:0-49488 GCA_004027875.1 Aplodontia rufa | reverse complement strand
TTCCTGGTGGGGTTCTTTTTCTGTTTATAGAATGTTGCCCATTTTTTGACCCTTTATTTCAGGCAGTTTCCACCTTAATGCTGTTGGCATTTCAGGCTGGATAACTCTGTGTTGTGAGGCTGTCGTGTGCACCATAGGATGTTCACAAGCTTCCCTGGTTTCTGTTCACTAGATGCCAGCAGTACCCCTCGGTTGTGACAAACGGGTCTCTCCACTTTACAGATTGTCCTCTCAGGGGCAGTTGGAAACCTCGTGTTTTTGTTTTCTTGAAGTTGAACCAATCGTACTATAGATCATCCAGACTTTCAACAGCAGTTATAAGTGCCCAAGTTTTCTTTGGAAACTTACGTGGTATGTTCATAGATGGGGCTTTGCCCTTTATGTTCATTTATTTTTTTCCCAAGTTTTCTCCCTAGCTTCTTTCACTCTGACATTGCGTTTGTCTTCCTAACCCAAATGGTTTGGAAGCCTCACTTTCATCTGTGTTTTTTCCTGGTCCTCTATGGTGGAAGAAAATTTTAGCTAGTGAGTTTACATCTCAGTTTCTCAACAAGGTTTTGAATTCTCACTACTGATTTCGGCATTGCCTTCAACCTTTATATAATGGGAATAAGATAAATGAATGGAGGAAGGTGGATAATGAACTCAGCTTGACAGTCACATGCAAGAAGGTATCCCGGTGGGACGGAGTTAAGTGTGTGAAGGACCTCCCGCTTGTTTTTGGCTAGTTGGATGATACTGCCTATGCGCAACCGGAATCTTGTAGCAGGTCAGGCAGAAGCCTTAAAGGTACTGCTTCAAGCAATGTCCTTTCCCACTTTGTCCATTGGATTTCTGACCTAATGTTGCATGTTTGTTTTCTTCTGTCATTATGTGTCAGCCTTTTATTTACTTCCTTGGTTTCACCGCTGTAGTGGTTCAGAGCAGCATCTAGTGGCTTAAATAACTTAGCACCTTTGCTGGGTTGTGTTTTGGCTGTGTCTTCCCAAGGAAGCAGCCCTGTCAAAAGTTGCAGCTGTATAACAACCCTCCGCCCCTCCTTCCGCCCTTTGTACCTTTTTGTTTTCAGTTTGAAATTGCATTTAAAGCACCGGTGCTTTGTGCTCTGGGTTCATTGGCTGAGTAGTACTGGATGAGCTATATTTTCCAGGCTGCTACACACAATTACCTTTAAGTTTGAAGTGTAATGCATTTAAAAAAATTTTTTTTTTCGTTTTTGGACTCTTTAACCCAAATGCATAACCACAGCTGGCTTTACCCTTGGCCTTCAGAAGGTATGTGTCTTGGGTTTTGGTCAGATTGCACATTTTTGGCTGAATGAACATAAATTCCAATAACACTCAGTAAGGCTGCTTTTTCCTTGATTCCTACCCCAAAATGCCCTAGATTTTTATAGCAGACTGATGCCCTAATTATTTCAACTGTGGGCCACTCTGTGGAAATTACCACTAGTTAAAATTTTTGGTTTGGGGGAAATAGGACTCATTCTTCTGTATACTAAATAATATGTATGCTATGATGTATGTGTATGAAAAAAGACACACACACACACACTCACACACGCACGCACACACCAGTTGACCTAATCATGGAAGATTTTTAGAAGCAAAGAAACAATTCCATCTACTACTAAATCCTGTTTTCTCCAGTGCTTGTTAGTTTCATAGCAAGTCAGCACCAATCACATTAAATCAAAACTTTTATCAAGCAATAAATATGTTTCCATAATTTCTAGACCTATTCCCCTGCCAGCAAGTGACTTTGGCTCAGCAATTGACTATTTCCTTAATTGTTATCTGTTCTTCAATTGAGGATTTTCCAGTAACATCTGATTGGATTGTAAGAGAGACACACATTAAATCACAATTTGTTTATTATTTGTAGCATATTATGAACAGAATATTGGGGGACTGGGAATGCAGCTCAGTGGTAGAGTGTGTGAAGTATTGCTGGGCTTGTAGCACTCATCATAATATTTCATCCATTCATTCATCCATCCATTCATCCATTCATTTGCTCATTCATCCTGTCAGTCCTGGTATATCCAAGCACATATAGAGCATGGGTAGAGAGGGCTAAATCAGAAGAACACCTGTTAAGAGACAGTAATAAATAGCTAAGTATACCAGAGATAGATTTAGAGCGTTTGCAGATCACAGAGGAAGGAGTTCTTGAATGATCTTTTGAGAAAGATCTAGAGAGCTGATTAAAAGAAAGCATAAGATGTGTCCTGGGAATGCAGCAGTCAGCGTGGGGGAAGAAAATCTGGTAGGGGCCTCATGTCAGTTTTGCCATAAGCTGAGTATTTGGATTGAGTGGAAAGGAAAGCCAAAGTATCGAATGCAAAGAAGAGATGCAATCAGATTTCAGTGAGAACTCTGAAGTCCCAAGGCAACCTGAAAGGTAGATTAGCTAGTACAGCAGAAAGGGTGAACCAAGGAAAGGTGGAGCTATAAGCTTTTGCCTGCAAGGTCTACCCAAATAAACACAAGATCTTGGTGAGATGAATAAATAAAGCGGCAGTGTGCTCCCTGTGTAAATGTAACTTGAAGACAAGTTACCCCACCCCCACTTTCCTGTTGGGGACCCCACAGCTGGATGCCTGAAATAGCCCAGCAGAAGGGAAGGTGGGAGGGCCTGCACTGCACTGCTGGTGTTTGCCCATAGTCATGGATGAAACAAACCACTGGGTGACCTGATTGGGGGAAAAGGAAGAGAAGGAGTCTTTGAAGTTTAAAGTTAAATAAATACAGACTTGTTAATTGAAAGTCAAAGTCTAATTTTGAGTATACCAGTTGGGTGACTTAGGTTAAGTTAATTATCTTTGTCAGCCTCAGTTTTCTCTGCATCTTTCAAATGAAGGTAAATCTAAGACTCTGCTTCCTCTTGGATTCACTGAGATGGTTAAACATGACAGTGATTGTCCGGGTGCTCAATGCGTTGGCTTTGCTGCTCCTGTTGATGTTATTACTAATGCAATATTTCTATTCAGGTTTTTATTCAAGTGTCTTGCTAAAATCATTTAAGGGCACACATTTATTATTTCATTTTCTTTAAGTGGCCTAGGGCCTTTCCTCCTAAAATCTCAACTAGACTCTTTGCTTTATGCACCTTGTCTTCAAGAACACAGGAAAAGTAAACTGCTAAAATACAGGTCAGGATAAATTACAATCAATTGTGAATTTAAAAAATTGATATAATGACTCTTGTTGGCAATTTGGGGCACTTGAATAAAAGCCATTGTAGATTGGTATCTATCCCCAGTTTAATTCAAACTGATCTGTTTTATTTTATTATTATTTCACTCAGAGGGGAGAGATGGAGGTTGCTGATAGGGCTCGCTCCCTTTCCTTGATTTCAGCTGTCTGGGGCTGTTTGGTTTTACCGAAACCCGGGTAGTGGAATAGCAGTGGAGGAGCAGTTGACAGCAATTTAGTTCAGTTGAACTGGGTTTCATAGGATTACGTAGTTTGTAAGGAAACGCAATGGTTCCAGTAACACTTTGTAAACATCCCTTTTGAATCATTTGGAACCTTCTAGTAAGTAGGAGACTATTTAAATGTTCATTGGCATGTGGGTGGTGGTAATCTTTCTTCTTTAATTTGAGCCAGTATAGTATGTCAGACTGTCAGCCAGGTTGGAAATTACTCTGAGGATGAAAATAGAAAAATAAAAGGAGAATGAGTGGTCCTAAGAGTACAGATCCATCCCAGTAGCTTGGAAGGCTGAGGGAGGAGGATCATAAGCTCAAAGGCAGCCTCAACAACTTAGGGAGGCTCTAAGTAACTTTGCAAGATTTTGTCTCAAAAAATAAAACATGGGTTGGAGATGTGGTTCAGTTGGTTAAGTGCCCCTGGATTCTATCCCTGGTACCAAAAAATAAGTAAATAAATAAATAAAAATTAAAGAGTACAAATCCAGTGTAGCTCTGTTGTCCCAGCATAATTAATTATACCAACTTTCACTTTCAAGAGTGTCCTGTGATGGACAATTACTTTATCCTCACTTAAGTAGAAACTACCAGTTGTCATTTCTATTCATTATTTCTGACTAGTGGCAGGCAGTATTGGGTGTCTCTTGTTCATGCTGCTTTCAGGCTCACCAGCTTCTTAAGCAGTCACTCATGTCTCCATTAAAAAACTCACTTAGTAATGGCTTTTATGGAGTGGGCTGAAGAAAGATAAACCTCAATCAAGACACTAAAACACCATGGGTAGAAGTATGGGCGTGAGAGAGAAATGTGCCAAATGGAAACTACTTCTCCAAACTCCTATTTTCAGAGTAGTGTTATTTGGTTTCCACCCCCCAATCCCATTACTACGGTAATGAAAAGTCACTTAGCTAAGCACTGTATGCAAATCTTAATTGGAACAAATTACACACTGTCTTCAGTATCTAAAATTTCCAGTCACTTTCTTTTCTTTTACCAACTCAGGTGTTAAGTATGGGTTGTTCAGCTGCTGGAGGGTCAGTTGTTTGAGGATGCCTCTTTTCTACGCATCAGGAAAGGTGTGTAGCTTTAAATGTTTAAAGACCCACAAAAAGATTTATGTATAGAAATACATTTATAGTAAATCCCTGGAGAACTATATTCAAATCAAAATACAAAACTGCTTAAAGGACTTCAAGCATATATATGAACTCACCTTGTAGGCATATTAAAGATGGGACAATTTAGATTGGCTGCCTGGCATCACAAAATTGGACCCTCTTCTCTGAAGCACACCATACAGTCTACTTTCCAGCTGTCATTTCCCATCACTTTGTGAAATTCATTTTTGTCTTTTTTGAACCTGTCACACCAAAACATCTCTGTGAGTCATAGTACTTGTTGAAGGGTGGGGACAATCTGTAGTAAGCCCATGTAAAAAAGAGAGTCAAGGCAGCAAACCATTACCCCAGTGTGCTCAGCAGCCTGCAAGATGATGAGAGATGATGACTTAATGGCGTATTCCCTTATGCAACTAGTGAGACATCGGTTCACTATAGTAAACACTGGGTTATAATTGTTGACGACTTGGATAGGGACATTTTGAATATTTTCATATGTGTTGCTAGGATATGCCTCTCTCTCTCTCTCTCTCTCTCTCTCTCTCTTATAAAGAAAAAAAGAGAGAGAGGGGACCTGGGGTTTGAACCCAGGTCCTTGCACATGCCAGGCAAGTGCTCCAACTGCTGAGCCACCACTCCAACCCCTAGATATGCAATTTTCATGTTGTATTTTCCTCTTCTTTCAAAATCAAGATACTGTAGTAGGAAGAATTGGGCCCAACAATTTGAAAAGGTAATTGCAACAGGAGGTGTTTATGGTATGTGGCGGAGAGGAAGCCACCACAGCATGTTAGCCCTTGGCTGCTGGAGAAACATTGGAAGCTTTGACTTTCGGGAGAAGGATCGGGTGTACTTCTCAGGGTGGAGTACTTCATTGCTTCTCTGGGTCTGAATTTGCCTCAAGTGTTTGATTTGGAAATCTGTTTTAATTCATTTGCTCATTCACAAATATTTATTGAGCACCTGCTGTGTACCACATGGTACGCTAGGTTATATGTAGACATGGTGAACCTCCTTCCTAAGGAAGAAATGGACCTGGTGTTGATTTCCTGGGCTGCTTAGACACCAGTAAAGGAAACACACGTTAATCAAAGGATCACATAGTTAAATTTGATATTTCAACAGGGCTAAGGGCTATAACAGAAACGTAGTGATGCTAAGGGGGCCTGCAGTGGAAGAACTAATGTAGTAGGGATGTCTGGGAAGAGGGCAAAAGTGTTTTACTGGGGACAGAGCGAAGGTCATGCAGAGGAGTAGCAGATGAAGGCCACAGGAAGGGTGGACCTTGGCTTTTGCAGGAACCCAGGAGCAGAGTGCCTGGGACAGGGAGCCTTTCATCTCTGCCTGAGACTGGGGAGGTAACTATGGATTGTTCAGCTGCTAGAGGGTCCGTTTTGATCGGGACCATGGGTTGGAGCCTTTATGAAAAGGGAAATAGGAAGACATTGATATGTTTTACTCAAGGGAGTGTCATGGTCGCATTTGTGCTTTGAAAAGGTCTTCCTGGAATCAGTGTGTAAGTTTTGCATCATTTAAAATTGGTCACAATGTGATTCCGCTATCACTACGTTCAGAATCTAGCAATTTCCAAAATAATCAATTTAGCCACTAGTGTCTCCTTCAGATTTTAAGCAGCCATTTAAATGAGTGATTTAGCCTGGGTATTGCAGCCACTTAGAAGTGATAAAGGATCTACTTCTGTGCTTCTCAGACTTCAGATTGCCTCAGAATTACTGGGGGCTCAGGAAACTCCATTTTAACCAGTCTCTTAGAAGATTCTGATGCAGGTGGCCCCCACCTCCACTCTGCGAAGCATCAGAGGAGGATGGCACCTCTTTCCTGCCCAAGTTTGAATCTGGACCTCTTCTCCCAGTGCTGGAGGGATTTTCTTCCAGTGCATTTCAAATGGCTTCTAAATCCTTTGAGTCCCTTCTAATGTGTTTTCTAATCCTTTCATATGCAGCTCTTTTCTCAGCTCTGTGGCCCACTCTCTGCATCTCTGATATTTTGCTTTTCATTTTGTCCCTGTTTAATGAGACTCTCTGAGTTCCAGATGAAGTTGGGAGGTTAGGAGGTGATGGCTTCAGGAGGAGGGGAAAGGAGAGGGCCCTCTGTGGATTTTTCCTAATATGTACTCTGGAGCAGGAGCCTGAGCTCAGTGTAGAGGGAGAGCCTGATCCACTGTTGTCATGATAGGGACTTCTTTTCAGAGACAGAAGGACAGGGATACCTCAAAAAATTGTTTTGGAGGCCCCTCCTTTTGTTTCCCTGTTCCCTGTGCCTGTCTGCAGGTTCTGCTCAGAGGTGTCTGTGAGGGAGGAGGAGTCAGGTTGTTCCCCAGGGAGTGGGTATCACAGCTCAGAATTCCTACTCAAGTTAAACCAGGTGGAGGTAAATATTAAGGGCAAACATCCTGCAGAAAGGAAGCCTTGCAAAAGGCATCAGGAAGCTTGCAGGGCTAGCAGAGGGAGGGACCTGCTTCCTTCGCACATAAAGAACCCGGACAACGGTTTCTCCTGGGGTTTATGGGGTGACTGGGTTGTCCTCTCCTCTAGGATCTTTCTGTGATGGCCTTGCTCTTGTGTCCCACACACATGAATTTCTTTCTTGCACTGGTGGTGATGGTGCCGTCCTACCCTCTGGTTCCTATCTTTTTCCCTGGGTGGACTGAAGGAATTAAAGCAGGTGTGTCATGCTGAGTCCTCAAGAGATACCCAGTGAGTGCAGAAAGAAGCTGTTTCCCATGCATCTGAGCTCTGCATCTGTTTCGCAGCCTCTTCAGGAGAGCCTTTCAAATGGCCTTGTGTCCTTGAGTCAGGCCCTGGGTGCTCTGTTCAATCAAGCCTGGCGTGTGACTCCCCTTGTCCTCCATCTTGCTGAAGAACAGTTCCGCCTGAGGTCACTGTGTTGAAGGAGATCCTGGATGTGTCAGATGTGGGGAGACACATGGCATTGGCTGTACAATGTCCTCATCCTGGGAAGGCCTTGGTTACTGCCTTAGCCTCATTCCACTGCGCCCAAGTGTACCCTAAGATGTAAGGAACTTTTCAGAAGAGGAAACCACATTCTGTCATTGTATTACTATATGCAGAGTTAGTCTCCTGCCTATTTATAATTATCTCCTGGTCACAAAGAACCTATGGGACATAAACATTAGAAATTTATGTTGAACACTAAAACTTCTGTCCCCTTTGTCACTTATGCATAGTCCAGCCAGGGTGGGATTTGGAGAGTCTCTTTCTTCCTTCCTTCCCAGGTCCTGTGGGTCACCAGGCATTTGTGACACACACTGGGAGCTGGGTCTTTTCCACACATGTGGTTACCCACATTTCATTTATTACATTCTGAGAGTCCTGTGGCCTTGGTAATTTATGTTTCTAGGCTATAATTGCATACTATTTTTCTAGCAGCTATCAGGGGTTTCAGCTAGCAATTGAAACTTGATAGTGTCTTGGCTCTTCATTGCTGGAATGATTTATCCTGATGTTCAAGTGCTGAGCTGAGCCCATTACTGTAAGCCAAATAGCACACTCACAGTAAACCCCATACTTAAGTGTTCTGCGTTCATGCTGGAAGCAGAGAAGATTTGGGCCTTCGGAACCAGATTCTTAGGCCTTCTACAACTCTGTTCTCCCCAAATAGAATAACTCAACAACTCTCTGATTTTTCAGTATGGGGATGCTTCCAGTTGCTGAGTATGTCTATTCCAATTGTGCTTTCTGATGCTGCAAAGACCCATGGGGCCCACTAAGAGATCGATGTGAGCTAAAACTTCTTAGATCCCCTGACCTCTATGAGCCTCTCCTCTTACAGGGGCCACAGTGGTGTTTTGGGTTTCTTGGCATTGGTGTCAGTTCAAAGCCACTGTCTAGCAGTCCCTGAAAGGCCTATTTAGTTCCTTTTCCCCAGCGCACTGTCACTCTGGAATGAGGTTGTATGGTGGTCTTCTTGGAGGGCTGACAGAAAGATTGACTATGTATCTGGCAGTATGCGAGGGTTCTTTTTCAAAGGATCCCAACCTCCCCTCCATTCTGGGTCTGTAAACTGGTTCAGGTCTGAGAATTGTTTGAGAGGCTGTGACTCTCTGGTTTTATGATTCAGATTAAACTTTTATTTACTTGAACTGGAACATTCCTGCTTATACAAATCAAGTGACAGTTTTGGAGGCTTCTGTGTTAGTCTGATTTTTATTACTATAACAATGCATCTGAGGTTAGATAAATTTGTGAAGAAAAGAAACTTATCTTGTTTAGTTCTGGAGTGCAAGGTTGGGGGCATGCATCTGGTAGAACTTCCTGCTGATTCCCAAGGCAGCTCAGGACTTCACATGGCAAGAGACAGAGTGCATGTGCATGTCCCTTCTGGTCTCTCTCTCTCTCCCTCTCTCATGAAGCCATTAGTGTTCAATCATGGGAACTCCACCTTGAGGACCTCATCTAATCCTATTCACCTCCCAAAGGCCTCACCTCTAACTTTACACTATACAATGGGGATTACATTTTGCCACATGAACCCTTTGGGGGACAATCTCAAACCATTTCAGAATCATAGCAGCGTCCCATCTGTTTCACTTCTAGAAACACTATGATCAGTCCTGTGCACGCTAGAGCATTTTCATTACTGTCTTGACTGCCATCTACCATGTTGACTATCCCCACTAGGAAGTACTCAAGGTCCTTGCTCATTGCAAGACCTGACCTCACTTGCTCCCTCTGATGCTGCCCTGCTCAGTCTTTTAGAATCCAGACCATTTGATACACACAAATAATTTTAACTTTGGATTTCTAAAAAAATGCCATTTTCTTTTGGACAGGTTATATCTGCAAAAATAATTCACCACGTTGTCTGTTCTTTGCATTATGACTTAAATTTCAAGTGCTGTTTTCCAGGAGCAGAGTTTGTTTCCTGAGTCCTTTTCTTCTGTGATTAGAGAAAATAAGGTCTGTCTTGGAGATGTGACCCCTTTTTTAACTTCCTTGATGTCTCAAGGAGTGCTGTTTATGGGCCCCGTTAATGGACTTCATTCATTTACTCATTCTTCAAGCACAGATGACATAGAAGGAGTGATTCTGCACTTCCAGGGGTGGAGAGGCAGCAGTGGCATAGCTGTAATACTCCCCTGCAGGCTGAAACCCAGGAGAGGGATGCAGAGGCGGCCTGTGTGCTGTTGGCCAAAGCTGTGCACTGTGGGGGATACTGTTCCTCGCGGAATTCTGTGGGGTCTTCTGGTCCATCACTGAATTTGGAATTGAGAGGACAGGGTTCTAGTCTCAGGGCTGCCACTGACTGTCTCCTGTGCTTCCTTCATGGCCCCAGTTTTCTTAGCTGTAGATGTCAAGGGAGGGGACTAGACATGGTCAATGGATCCCAAGCAGAAATCTGTAAATTGCTTAGTTTCTTCCAGATTATTTTAGCAACTTGTAAAACATTGAATCTGTGCCAGAAATCCTGATTCTGGGGTGGGTTCCTCAAATCCCTATTTATACAAAGACTGCTCTGTTTCATGTAATTGTGGTACGAAGCCTGCTTTGGAGATCACTAGATGACTTCTCAGTCCCATTTCTTTCTAAAACTCCATTCCATTCCTTGTCCTTCACAACCCCTGGCCATCTTAAATAGAACTTTCTTGGCCTCTAAATGAGCAACCCTCCTTAGAGGACTAGTTCATGCCTCTGTGCAGAAAAGGAAAACGAAGAAAACTCATCATCTGTGCTTGTTCACTGCTGTCTTCCCTGCTGACCTGGAGCATATCCACCTAATGGTGGATCATATTTTCATTTGCTGGGCACTGCCCACTGCCTGGCACAGAGAATATGCCCACCAGGTGATTTCAAAGATGGCCAAGCAGAAGAGTGGTGAAATTGAGGATCAGCCCTTTCCTCAGCCTCTTAATATCTGTGCTGGGCAGTTATGTATTGATATTCTTTATAAGGAAAGGGGTTTGTTTAACTTACATTTCTGGAAGTTCGAGGGCATGGTGCTGAACATCAGGTCAGCTCTAGTGAAGGCCTCATGATAGATGGCAGCCCACTGGCAGGAATATGTGTAGTGAGAGAGATCACATGGCGAGACAATAAGCCAGAACACAACTGGGATCCCATGAGAACTCTATCGGTCCCTTCCAAGGTCAGCGATCCCAATGACCTAAACACCTCCCACTAGGCCCCACCTTTTAAAGATCTCACCACCTCTTAATAGCACCACACTGGAGTCCAAACTTCCAACACATGAGCTTTAGGGCAACACATTTAAATCATACCCAAACCATAGCAGCATCTCTAGGGAAGAAAGATTTAAGAAATGTTTCAGATAGGGATGGGGGTATGACTCACTGTTAGAACACTAACCCAGCACTACAAAATCATCATCATCATTATACAATAAAAAGAAATGTTTCATGAAAATTGCTCCACTGTATTTGGGATTGTGCTTCATCTGTGCCAGCCTCTTTCTTTGCAGTCTGTGACTGTGACCATCCATTGTTCTGGACCCATCCTCACCACCCCCACCCCCCCAGATTGAATGTGGAATCACTGAGAAAAGTGAGTGGGGAAGAGAAGAAATTGGACACGCACAGTTTGAACCCAGGTATTTTGAAAATCCTTCCAAAATGTTATTTGGCACTTCCCTCTCTGTACCTCCTCCTTACCTGGTTGGAAAAGACAACCCCCATGCCAGTGCCCAAGTCCTGGGGCCTGAATGGAGCCTCTGAGAGCTGACTTCCTGGTTGTCCTCTCCCACAGCGTTCTGCGTGGTGCCATCCCACAGTGTTTCCATCATGCAGCTCCATGTGCTTCTTAAATTTAAACACATTCTGAGGAGAATAGACAAAGCCTGGGGAAGAAAGGTAACACTTCCCAAGGAGAGGTGCGAGAGGTGCGTGAGCTCTGTGCGTCTTGGGTTTACTTCTGGCTTCGGATTAAGGACAGAATGTTAATTAAAAAGTGCAGGCTCCTCTTCTGAGCAGCGATTAATTTGTGTGTTGCTCTTCTTTCATCTGTTGAGTCTTTGAATTCTTGAAAACATAAAGGATGGAAAATATTTCCTAGGGGTCTTTCCAATGTGCCTTTTCATTTGATCATTTTGATTTTTTGACTACATGTTCACTTTGAAACAGAACCGGTGTTATGAAAAGAAATGTCATTGCATGGTTCCTGTTCCTCATGATCACTAGGGTGACACAGAAGTGACAGGGCTCAGAGCATACACACACTCGTGAGCTGGTTCTGTCTGGACTAGAATGTTCCCTTTAGCCAAGACTGCTAAGCAGCGCCACAACCTGATTCATTAACTTGAGTGCTGAAAGCTCCTCTTAAGAGTTATTTTTGAATTCATACAATTTTAATATTTGGGGACAGGCTGCACTTTTTTTTCAGGTACAAAAAGTGATCATTCAGTTTTTATTTCTTTTATTAGATGCTATTTTAGCTGTAAAATATTTTATTTTTTATGGACTGCTTTGTGTCTTTGACCCAGTTCTCTTTTCCCTGGGATGTGTGTCCTTGGAGAATGAGGTTTGTAATATTAATGATATCAGGAATATTAATTCCTTTCAAATGAAACCATCATCCCTATTCTCTTTCAACACATGCATGTGTGTGTGCATACGCACAAACACCCTCTTCAAACTTGCATCCTTCATGTTGATGAACGGCTTTTGAGCATCTATGAGAAAGCCTACTTCCCCCTTTTGATTAAGAAAAAGAGTCCCCAGAAACTTGAGGGTCTCTACCAGAGTTCCTAGCCTGTCCACACCGACATGCCTGGGGACCAGTGTCTTTGTCTCATAGTAGCATTTTTGTGCTCATGGTGGACATGCCCGTAAGGGGCGGGGCACAGGCCTTGCAGCTATGGGAGAGCGTGCCATTCACAGAAGAAAAGAGCTGTCAGCTCCCATCTCCTTTAACTATAATTTGCTGCAGCCTGAAAATGAGTAAGTGACAGCTATTAAAAGGGCTTTAGAATAATTGCAGTTAAAAGCAAAGATAACTATATTATCAACTGCCACTTATTTCTGTTCATGAAAGGGTGAATGTTTGAGTCCATAAAATGCATGGGTCATCTTACTTATAATTAGTTTAAAATATTCTTTATGATTTTTACTTTTTTCTATCCCATAGTGGCTTTGGTTTTATGGGCATCTAAAAGAGGGCAACGCTCTGTTGGAGCTTGCTCGGACACATTTTCAGCTCTGCTTGCTGCTCCCCCAGGGTGAAGAAATGGGGGGTTATTTCATCCAGAGTACCAGGGCTCTACAACTTGAACTTATCCAATGGGGGAAGCAGAGACTCTTGTTCTTGGCCAGGTGCCATCATTACTATTACATGCTTTCTGTGAAATTTAGAATTTGAAAAAGTCTTAAGCCAAAATACAGCTTTAAAAATACCTCCTTTCCTTTCAGCTAATGTAGCACATCATAGAGATCTCATTTTATTCTGTTAATTAAACTGCAGAAAATTTGTTCATTTGGGCAAACCATTTTGATCCAAATAAGAACATTTATAAATTTGTTTGCCAGAGAAAAAGGATTGAAATATCTGAACTTGAGGGAGAATTCTGGATTCCATAGCGTCAACTCTGTGTCTGTGTTAGCTTTCCATCACTGTGACAAAATCCTTGAGATATGCAACTTACAAGAAGAAAATGTTCATTTTGGCTCATGTTTTCAGAGGTTTCAATTCATGGTAGCTAGGCCCTGTTGCCTGATGGTGCATTGGAGCAAAGCTGTTCACCTCATGGCAAGCAGGAGGCAAAAATATAGAAACAGCAAGTGACCAGGGTCCCCATACCCCTTCAAGTGTGTGTCTCCAATGACCTAACTTCCTTCTATTAGGCCCCACCACCTATGATTTTGCCACTTCCCAATAGTGCCGTAGACTGGAAACCAAGCCTTTAACATGTGATCCTTTGGTGGATATTCAAGCCTACAGCAATGCCCTTTGTCATCTCTGATGCTGAGATGATGCATGGTTTGAATGTAGCTTCTAAAAAGGGCCCCTTGGTGGTTTGAACTGCTCTGAGGAGCTCAGGTGAGTGTTTGCAAAGGTTAATTCGTGATTGTTCAGAAGAGAAGGTACAGACTCTTTTTGGTGACAGGATCTTGGATGGAGATTCCCAAGTTAATGTTTCCCAGAATGTGGAGAAAATGAGTAAGGCATTAATGCTGGCTTTTAAGAAATATTTAAATAATTTGTTATTCATTTTAATGATCTTAGTGTATATTCAAAAAAGTATAAGAAGCACATCAGAGCCATGATTTCACTGATTTTCTTGCTTTGGATGATGCTGAGCTGCAGTAATGAGAAATGTTAAGTATAACAAGACTGGAAAATGATGTTTGCAGAACTCAGGGTTGGAGAATACTGATGTGATCCAAAGCATGGATTTTGCCTGAACTGATACTGAGGGTAGATAAGGTTTGACTTGCCAAGGCATCTTAGTGGTGACATTGAGGCTGGAATCCAAACACAGTGCTGGTGCACTTGTGACTGGCATCAAGGACACCTGACCTCTACGCTGTTTGCTGTGAACGATGCAGAGTGATTCATATGTATCTCATTTGGTTCTCACTGTAGTCCTTTGAATCAACTATGATTAGCAGTCTTATTTTCTAGATAAGACTCAGAAGTTTAGAGAGGGTGAGTAACTTGCCAAATGTTATGGAGCCAGAGAGATTCAGAGCTGGGTGGAAAAGTGGACTGCACTTTTGTGGATCTTAATTCAGTGACAATAGTTAACTTCAAAGAATGCTTGAATGGTTCCTTTTGTGAGGAGATTAAAAAGACTTTAGGAACAAATATTTATTGAGAGCTTAAAAAGTGTGCCATAGGGCTGCAGGCCCAGGGATCCCAGGCTTGTTTGGGAGATTCTGGTGAGTGAAGGGTTTTGTCAGCCTGATGGGAGTGGAAGACTCTGCATAGGACATCCCAAGGGAAATTCTTTGCATCTTAATGTCCTAAAGATTGGGAAGCCTGCAGTCAGAAATCTGTTTCCTTCTGTAATATTGATGGCTTTTAAACTTGTTTAAATACCTCTTTTCCTTTCTCCAATAAAACCTATTACAATTTGCAGAATCAATATTCTATGGGTGTCTATTTGGGACCTGACCTAATTTTTTAAAAATTCATTTTGCACATGGACAGTCTAAGGCCCATGAGAACTCGGCCAAAGTCAAATCTAGCTGTTTGCAAAATTTGTGTCATTCATTCATTCATTCTACAGATAGACTTGCAGTGCCAGGTATTCTAGGAATGGAGGGGACCATGGTGAAAAAGTGTGATATACCAGGACACATAAATAATTTTAGTGAACAACGGCAAAGGACTGAATGTTTGTATTCACCTCATCCCCTAAGTTCATATGCTGAAATCCAAATCCCTGATGTGACAGGATCAGAAGGTAGGGTCTTTATGAGGTCCTTAGGCCTTGAGCGTGGAACCCTCACGAGTGGTGTCAGTGCCATATAAAAGGATCCTAGAGAGCTTTCAACCTCTTCCTGCCATGTGAGTGTACAAGGAGTCTGCACACTGAGGAGGTCCCTTACCAGATCTCAACCATGGTCTTAGGCTTGCAGCCCCCAGAATAAAGAGAAATACATTTCTGTTGTTTAAGTCACCTAGGCTATGGTACTTTGTTGGATTAGCTTGAACTAACTAAAAATCAATACGACATTGGAAACCCTCTTGTTCCCTGGGTATTCTCAAGACAGAGGGCATGTCTTTTTTATCTTTGTTTTCTGAGTTTCTAGCATGGGGCAGAAAAGACATAGATTCAATAAATGTTTATTGAATAAATGAACAAGCTGTTGATGAGTTGAAGCTTTTCCCATTCTGTAACAAAAGCCAACTTAATAATAATAATAATGATAATGATAGTGACTATTAGTTTATATTATTCTTTGGGAAATTGAAAACAGAATGTTCTAAGAGGTTCCCAGATTGAAAGGGGTCTATTGGTCACTCCTGCTAAGAAGCCCAGTTCTGAAAAGCATCAAGCTTAGACATTCATTAGAGAACAGATTGTTTATTAGAATCATCTCTGTAGGTTTTTCAGCATTACAAAAATTATGTCATTGACTAGAATTTTTAGATTATATATATATATATATATATTTTTTTTTTTCTTTTCTGAATTCCTAGGATTTTGGCCAGGTTACTAAAATATCAGGATCTCTAATCTGTTCCAATCTAATCTCTAATTCAGGTAGTTAATATCAATATAATCTTGGGGAGTACATACTTTGTTCAAATAATAAAGGGGTAGAATCTAGAATCTTTTAGGTAGTCAGTCCTTACACGGCCTGATTTGGAGAGTACTGGGTAATCTGTCTAGCCGGCAACTTCCTGAACTATATAGCACACTGTGACATTCAGGTATTCTGCCCATGAATACCAAGAAAGACTAATGGAAGGATGCATAGCTTCTTTTGCATTATGTAATTCCAGCATAAGAAAAATGCCTAATGTTAACAATATATGAAAATCCCTGAGCCCACTGGATTATAGGTTCTGGGCTGCCTTGATAGTTGCTGCTAGCAGGAAAAGTGGAGAAAGTCAGCAAAGAAAATGGCTTTTCCACTTGCATATGTTTTACTCTAAGGAATCCATGATTAAAGATCATTCTGGTAGAAAGGAAATGATGATCTGAGGCTGGCATGCTCAGGACCCTTGATGGTTTGCCTTGCGTTGGGAAGGGTGTACGTGCCTCACCAGGCTTGATTTGCATTCCACAGGGCACTGCCTGCTCCAGAGGGGCCCCTATCCATGAGGTCCATGGAAGACCCTTCTCCCAGCAGAGCTTTCAAGAAGTCCTCACCTAACACATCATGGAGAGTGGCTCATTTAGTTTAGGGGAAAGGTATCATCAATTTCAGAGAGTGGTATTTTAGTAATTACAAGTGCTGCCTCTCTGGTAGAGAGCACTCATCATTTAGAAGAAGAGAAGGGGAAATGAATCTGACATCATCTGTCAAATTCATTTCTAGGTTTCTTGTGGAGATCTAGGTTGCCCTAAGAAGGAATTTCCTGGAGAAGAAATTATTTCACTCTACATGGCTTTATGAATTATAGTAAAATCAGACATTTATTCAAAAAATATATATGTATATGTATATAAAGGTTAGGACTAGGAATAGATGTTTGAAAAATAAAGTGAAATAAAATAGAGAGTTTAGTTTTTTTTTTAAATTGAGCCTCAGAAGTGAAAGCAAACTTTTAGAGGTTAGCTAAAGAGACAGAAGCATAATCTTAATTGGGGTTTACTATAGGTTATAAGATGAATATCTGATGAAATGATGGCCTATGTTACTGAAGGGAAATATTGTCTTTCTTCTTCTTCTTCTTCTTCTTCATCTTCTTCCTTCTTCTACTTCCATATTCTTAGGAAATAACCTGTATTGGGGAAAACACTGGAGCAGGGCAACAAGCATGGGAAAAGTCAGGAGTGAATCTTGTCTTCTTCATTTACTAGATATGAGAATTTAAACATGATGTGTAGTGTTTTGGAATCTCAAATTTCCTCATGTGTAACATGGGGATAATACTCAGACCTTTAGATGTTGCTGTAAAGTGCTTAACAGGTTTGGCATGTGGGGGGTATCCAATAAACTGTAGCTTTTACTATGAATTATAAATAGAAAGTTATCTCAGTGATCCCTACCAAGCTCAGAAAGGAACTCCTAAGGGGTCTTCTTAACTTCCTACCTTCAGTGTGACATCATGCTAGTGTGATTTTTTTGTTTGGTTTTTGTTTTAATTGCCCTTGGAGCGCACATCATTACTAGAACACATTTGGAGGTTTTCCAATCAGTTAATGAATTCTAAAACCCTTTTCCAAAATAGGAAGGTGGGTGTGGCCTGCTCCTCTGCTCTTACGCCTGTTTAAGCATTTTAAAATCCATCAAAACATTTAAAATCATGAAAGCCAATTGCTCCATGACTAGACAAAATTCCCTAAAAGCACTGTCTACTTCTGCCAACAGCTGAATCCTCTAAAAGAAGCAGGAATGCCACTTGAGTTTCTCTGTTAATGCCATTGATGTGTTGACTTGTACCAGGTCCCTTAGGCCAAAGTAAAGCACCAGTTTTGGGGCTTAAAAAAAGAAGACCTGATGAATTAAGCCAATGACATCCAGCCTCTTGGCTAGAGAGTTGTAAACTCTTTCTCTAAACTCACAAAAATAAGACTTGTTTGGGGTTGCAAAAGACTTCGATAAATAATGCAGACTCATTTTTTTTTCTCTGCATGTATTTCTCTGGATGCTATGCCTGTAATCAGTAATCAATCAATATCATTTGCTTGCTTTCTGAATCAAGTTGGGATGAGGATGAGTCTGTGGTGTTGAAGTATGGGAAAGCTAATTTTCTCAAGCTGGGATTGGCTTTAATGTTGTTAGCCAGATGTTCTGAGCATTGGAGCTCACCAGTCAGAGCCGCAAATATCTCAGTTGCTCAATGCAATTGGATTGCAAACTGCATTCTTTAAAGGTCATTGTTTGTATGGGGACAGAGGCACTCCTGGTTTGCATTTTGGGAGGCTAGGTTGGCTTTCTGATCCCCCTCAGGTCAGAAACGCTACCGTTCATCACTTTTGACTTCAGCTCCTTGTGGTTAAATCCCAGTGTCTTTGTAAACTGCAAAGCATAGGGGCCAATTTTGACCAATAAAAGTGGTTAATCCATCCGGCTAGCCTGCTTCTGCTGGATTTAATGATGCGTGGCTGTTTATATCCCTGCTTGTTGGAAGAACTCAAGAAAATCTGTCCTAATCTCCAGTTTCAATAAAGCCTTTAATTTTCCACCCCTTTCTTTGAAGTGTCATCCATTTGCTTCATATTCAAACCCCAGGAAGCCAGGCTTGAATTGAGGGGCTAGCTTCAAAACAACCTGGAGTTTAAAAGTCTTGATTATATTTAAGAATCTCCAGGTTTGAGTGTTCTTAGCTTTGATATCTAGAAGACTATCCTCACAGGGAAAGATTTATGGCATCTGGGGTGAGAACACAAAGTGTGACCCAAATGAACCATGATATTTTGATAAGGTTGTTGGATATAGAACAGAGTGCATTTCTAAAGGGCGCAGCAATTTCGAGCCCTCCCGGCTGATAATTGCAGAATGCGTGTGCACTGGGAGATCAGAAAATCTGTACCTCACAAGGTAGAAAGAGAGTCAAGTTGGATGGAATAGAAAAATAGGGTAAAAAGTTATTTGAGAGAGAACTTGGCACATATTTGGTATTTGTGTCTGTTTTTCTCTTGAAATGGGCTGATGTGTTGGCAGAAGCTTCTGGCTCTTGTCAGAGATATGAACATCTGTGCTCCTTTGCAGAGAACTCAGGATTGAAAGTGTTCGGTGGAAATTGTGTTACTCTGCCACTTGCTTTGCCTCCTCATTAGAGATTTAAGTCTTTGATGCTCAGAATGAACTTGCATAAGAAAGATGTGGTTTTGGTGCAGTGCTTGACTTTCCTAAACCACATGGCACACGCTAGTTTCCAGCGATGAAGTCTAAGGCAGTCGGATCCTAGTGTACACATTTGATGATTAGGTTGAAAGAAGAATGAAAGATGCCAGGTTAGCACAGTGATTGTGACATGGGCATGCAAAGAGAGCCATCAAGATGGGCAGGACATGGGGCTGGGGAGCACTGGCCTAGCATGCACAAAGCTGTAGATTCAATCCCAGCACCACATATAATAAATAATAATAATAATAAATAGGCAGGATGTGAGTGACTTGGCTTTCTTTAGTGACCAAGTGAGTGCTAAATGTTCTTACAAATGTTGAAAGGGGGGAAAAACCCTTTGGGCTAATTAAATTCAACAGTTTATTTGAGCAGGGCAATTAAAAGCAAAACAAAGCAAAGAAAAACAAAATGGTTAGTGAATTTGTTAGCCCCCAGATGCAAAACAGGTTCAGAGAACTCGGGCCCACAAAGTCAGGCAACATTTATAGATAGGAAACAGATATGAGTTGTAAAGAGGATCTAATTGGTTACAGCTTAATTGGTTAATTGGTTATGGCTCGACATTTTACATTATTCAAATCAGCTGGCCTTCTGCAATTAACTGACACATAGCTTCCACAATTGACCAAATCCAGGCACTTGCAAGAGTATGTTCCTATGTTAATTAGTTTCTTTAGCGTGAGTGACTTCATACTGGTTTGATCTGTTGAGCCTAATTCAGGACTCTAGTTCCAATCTGTGGCCTCCTACATATTTCATTCAGTACAGATGACTCCCAAGTAGGTACAGAAGTGAAAATGTGTTCACAATGAGAATGGGCTGTGGACTCAAGCACATGAAAGTTTTCTTAGCTGCATTGTTAATACTTCTCTCCTCCTCGTCATCCAAATATAAAATGTTTGTCCCCAACTAGCAACCTAATAATACTGTCCTTGCTCAGTGCCCCCATGGAGCACTTAGAGCTGGCGAGGGTGTGCCAGGACAGCTCCTCTCACGCTGCCCTTCAGAATAAAATTGCTCCAGCCTTTCCGGGAAGCAATTTGGCTGCATGCGCTGAGGGCTCGTGACTGTGTGCTTGATTCTGGTCTCACCCCAGCCTCGAGGACCTGCAGTGGGCTGAGGGCATGGCTGAGGGCAGAGCCCTGGATGAAGTGAACCTGGCCATGAGTTACTCCATGTTCCTTAACCGCTCTGAGCTAAACCCCCTCCCACCTGTGTACAACGGGCACAGAGCACTTACCTCAGTTTTGTATCAAGATTATTTAGGATAAAGCATAGGAAGTACTTAGCGTAGTGCCTGGGTGTCGTGTTGTCTGTTTTTTGTTATCATTCATTCTGGGCAGAGATTTGTGTTTGGAGATGTTCTGCATTAGGCATATGTAAAGAAACAAAAACAAAAACAAAATCCTAAATTGTTCAATAACAGGTGAAGGCTGAATTATGTCTCCGTGCAATGGGATATTACAGCAATTTACAAATAATGCTATAAATTTTGTGCAAGGGAGAATACATAAAGAGGAAATAACATCATGTGAAATAGTATGATCTCAATTGTGTAAATAATGAATAAATTTAAAATACTGAGATAAATTATATGATAACGTCAGGTTTCATCATCGCTAAATCCTAGACATGGAGCCAGACTGTATCCTAATTTTATACTTTTCTGCATCTAGCAAATTGCGTAGAATTACCTAAATAATGATAGTGTGACTGTTCCATACCAATAATGATATTGCTGCTTAAATTTGTCTAATATTTTATTTCCATAGTGGCTATCACATGTTATTATAGTTCACTATATTAAGAAGACAACAGAGAAAAAACTTACACTTTTTTTGTAGAATGCAAAGCAAAGCAAACCCAACCAACCACTACCAAACTTGAGTTTATTAACAAAATTTCTAATCCCAGAGTCACAAAACTCTCCCCCCTCTTCCTCATATTCCCCTAAATATTCTGCTATTCACAAAGCACTCTAACAAAGGTAAAAAACACTACTTTCTTATCAATTAGTGTTAATAATCTCTCTTCAATTTCTAATTACAAGTATTTTAATGGCACTTCTTTGGGTTATTCTCCAAGGACTTCATACTGCAGAACCTGGAACCTGCTGCAGTTTGTATATGTTTTTTCCCCTCCAAAGTTTCATGGGAGTTGAATCCCCAAAGTCAGATGCTAATGGTATTAAGAGGGTGGAAACTTAATCTGACTATGCTGTTTAGAGGTGAAGCCTTCGGGAAGTGATTCCATTATCCAGAGTCATTATATTAGAGCCCCTATAATGGGATTCTTGTGGCTGCATATGAAGAGGGAGAGAGGCCAAGAGACAGAGTGATAAGCATATGTTCCTGCCATGCTGTGATATAGCTGGTGGGGCCCTCACCAAACCTGTGCGATGCAATTTAGACTTAGAGCCTCCAGAATTATGAACTAAATAAACTGCTTTTCTCTATAATGTAGCCTGCCTCAGGTGTCTTAGTTATAAAAAGCTAGCGAATGCAGAATGCAAGCCATGTCCTATCAGAAATGTTTTAGAAGTGCACATTGAGGCTGCTGGGCTTTCTGAGCACCTTTCTCTATTCTGCCATGCCCTTCCCTGGAAGCTCAGCTCTTGAGGGTAATGATGGGTGTTTTGGTGGGAATCTCTAGGATTCGGGGGACCAACACCAGAGAGATCCCAATTACTCTGGTTGTTCCTCCCAGGTGTTCTGTACTTGGTTTATTCTTGCTCTCAGTGCCGGACTCCTTGCCTAGGCTGAGCTCTTGACTCTTACTGGTCCACTTCCCTGTCTCACTAGTCCTTCACTTCAGAAACTGAAGTTTGCTTCCACCCCATTCTGGTGACTGACACCTCCTTATAACACTTGCATTCTGACTGCCTGCCTGTAACTGAGAACATGGTGTGTTCCTGCACTTTCCATCTCTGTTCTTGGCCTTGTCTGATGCTTCTCATTCCAAGTCTGACCTGCTGATGCTGGCCAGGTTACTTGAGCTGCTTCTAGTGCATCCAAGGTGTTGATACTCACCAGATAGAGTTCCACTGGCGCAGCTTACTCCTTCCAGCTACTGAAGCTCTTTCTCCTTGCTAGAGGCCTGGCTCACTCCAGGGACCTGGACAGATCTAATTCCAGGTTCTGGAACCTCCCCACAGACCTTACCTCATTGCAATGAACTGGGCCAGGCCACCAGATACTATGCTTTGAAAAGACGATCTGTTTTTAAGTTGCTAACTTATTGAATACAAGTTACAATGCAAGCTGCTGGAGTGGGGTGGACTTTGGGGGAACAGTGAGGACTGAGCTGGTCTAGAAAATATTTAGGGATACAATCCTCTATTTCACCTGCAAATAAAAAATATTGTTAAAGACATTTCAAAATGTGCTGCACTTTCTGCTTACAGTCTCAAGACCAGGAAAGGAACGGGGAAAGGAAGTTTTTATTTCTGCCCTTCAGCAGATAGGTCAGGTTCAGTGAAAAGTGTAGACAGGGAAGAGGGTAGCTGGTAAGGCCCTGGGTCGTTAGATCAGTGTCCTGGGGTTGCTGTAACAAATTGAGATAAACAGAATGGCTTAGAACAACAGAAATTTGTATTGTTACAGTTCTGGAGGCTAGGAGTCCAAAGTCACCTTGTCAGCAGGGCTATGCTACTTCTCAAGCCTCCAGGGTAGAACCCTTCCCTGCCTCCTCCTAGTCCTGACAGCCCCAGACATTTCTTGACTTGTTCAGCTTGTTCAGTCTCTGCCTCTGTCTTCATAGGGCTCTCTTTTCCCTGTGTGTTTTTCTGTCTTTGCATAATGTTTTCCTCCTTTTAAAAGGATAAGTGTAATAGTGAGATAGGGCCCACTCTACTGACCTCATTTTAATCTGATTTTGTCTGCAAAGACCCTATTTTCAAGTAAGGTCACATTCACAGACAGGAGGTTAAGACTACAACAGATCCTTTTGGGGGATGCAGCTCAACCTGTAACAGCTGCCTCTGATCCAGTCTTCCTGTCCCCTCTTCAGTGGTGTGACTACCAGCAAGACTGCATTGTGTCTGCCTTTCCCTTGCTGTGAAGTGAAGGCACTGATGGTGTTCTCCTACTGGATTGTTATGAGGATTCAATGAGATCATGCTTGGTGCAGTATTTAGCTCATTGAAAATGCTCAGGAGGGATTAGCTCTGATGGCTAGTCACTGCTAATCCTTTGGTTTCATAAACTAGTCCGTGGAGAAATTGAGGAAGTACACGAGCCACACACAAAAATGAATGCTGAGATGGAGCAGAATGCTAACCCTTTTGATGCTGTGAAATGAATTTTCTCATGTGCATACCAATTTTGCTTATAAGCTTAATGTCAGCATGGATTTTGCTCAAGGATTTACATGATTGAAATCTCTCACGTTGCTTTGTAACATGTATACAACGAATCCTTCCTGGGGAAGTTCCCAGGATTCTAGGAGTTGAGGTAGGCTGGGCAAATGTGTCCTTCCTTTTAGGGTTGACTTCAGATATGGGGATTGTCCTCTGCTCCGTTCAGGGACACCATTCAAATTGTCATCTGTATGTATGAGCCTGGCCTGCACTGCTGGGTAAGGTGGCTGTGGGTCCTTCCTGGCCTTCACTGTGGTTGGGAGCGGCACCATCATGGTTTGAAACTTTTACCATATTCTGCTGGCTTCATTAGCCAATGGGGATGGGATGGATGCCCAAGATTCTAAAGCATTTTTCATAGCTTTGGAGTATATATGGGCATATTATATCATGCATCAAGTTATAATCTAAAAGTTGCCTATAGGTCAGATTGTTTGACTCCCTGCATCATCTTTGTGAAGTTCATATCATTGGTTTTACTGAGAGGTGCCCAAAATCAGTACTTTTTACGGTATATCTGATTTAGGAAGTAGGTGCTCAAAGTTGAAATCTTAAATAAAGCTTCATTTACATTGAAGCTCACTAAAGGAATTATCTTTAGTTGGTTCACTTATTTTGGTTACAAATTAGTTGCAAAACTGAGAACACAGCCTCAAAGTTGCATTCTCATCCAGTGGTGCTGATACTCTGAAGTGCTCATTAGTTGAAGGATTATAGATTTTATTATGGAATGTATTTGTAATTTAATTTATATGTGGGTCTATTGATGTTCTGGGAATTTTGTTCTAAGATATGCTTTTTTTTTAATAAAGAGAGAGGGAGAGAGAGAGAGAGAAAGAAAGACAGAGTCAATTTTATGTAGTTTTCCATGTGGCCTTCCTTGCTCCAAGACTTTGTTGTGTATGTGATGCTGGGGTTTGAACTTACATCCTCGCGCATGCCAGGCAAGAGGCATAACATCTGAGCCACCGCTCCAGCCCTCTAAGATATGTTGAAGAGAAGCGATAGCGTTGGTATATGAGTTGTTGAGGTATTATTTATTTTTAATATGCTCTGCTCTTTCTTCTTCACAAAGCAAATTATCAAGAATTAATTTTTAGGTTGGATTTATTTCCTTTATGTTGAGAATTATTATTACTTTAATTCATATTTATTTTCCCTGTAGGCCTGATGTGTCATTTGAAAGATACAGCTTTTTGTGTATTCATTTTCCTTTTCAATATTAATGATTACAACCAGAACAATGAGAATTTGTTGTGGACTTTTTAATCTGCCAGGCATTGTGCTGACTGCTTTGGATGGATTATAGTTATTATTTAATTTTTATGTCAATACTAGATGTTAAGTAGTGTCTGCTTTGACTCACGTTTTATAATAATGATGTGAGGCCTGAGGGAAGGAGCTTGCCATGCTTACAGGTCTATCAGTTCAGTGATGGAGCCAGAATTCAAACCCAGGTGGCCTGACCCTGAATCCTCTGCTCCTAACCCTTGCACTTTTGATATTGTAGAGAGAGACACATTTTTGAAATTCAGGAGAGAAATGCTGATGTACTCTGGTACTTTTTAATGATTCTAAAAGCCTCTGCATTTTCATGTGATGTGGATTTTGGACAGCAGCTTCACTTTGCTTAATTGGTTTTGTTCAGGGGGACATTCATGCTCATTAGGCCAGGCAGTAGCTGAAAGCAGTGGCAGATAGTCCACCAGGGATTCAGTTTGCAAGAGAAATGATGTGGAGGAAGAAGATGCCTAGGATTCACATACAGATCCCTGAGAATTGATCTGGTTGTTGTCCAGATGAGCACTGTGACCCGGATTATGTTTCAGGATGTGGGCTGTTACTTGGTTCTGTATAATAAATAATACCACTGAGCCACATCCCCAGCCCCTGCATGTAAAATATTAACACACAGTAGGTGGAGAGGAAAGGGGGTTACAAAGTTAAATAGGTTTTACAGTTTTCTCAAGATTTTTAGCACATGCTATCTATATGCACTGCAATCTCAGAGAGAGAGAGAGAGAAGGAATAGTAGTATTTTTTAAATGCTTCTGACAAGTGTTTGCTTGTTTATTTGTTCTGGTTTTGTTTTTGTTTTTTGTTTTGGCAGGTTGCAAGGTGACATGTATCATCATGATGAACTCAGGGATGTGTTATTTGGGAATTTTCCAATGGTACAGTAGGATAATTTTCATGGTCTGTAACAGAAAATCCAATGCTGATTTGCTCAGACAGGAAAAGCCTGTATAACTGAAAAGGTTGAAGGTTTGATGAGTTGTGGGATTAGTTTGACTTAGCCATTCTCTGGTCATTTTAGGTTTGGTTTCTTTTGTCTTTCTATCTCTCCCAAACAAAGTTGGACTTTGAAGCTGGCCATGGGGCAAATTCCCCAGTCAACAAGCAGAGTGGGATCAGAGAATGCTAGAACAAAAATCTGATAATTATTAACAAAAGTGAATGGCACTTGGTTGCTGTAGAAGCAGCGAACAAGGGTTCACAATGGGTAGTGACTCATATATATATATATATAATTTTGACTAATGAAGATATCAGTCCCCTTTCCTCTCTACTTAGTATGTGTTAATATTTTAAATGTAGGGGCTGGGGATGTGGCTCAGTGGTAGAGCACTTGCCTAGTATGTGGAGCAAACCCTTCCCCCTCAAATTGAAACAATAAAATAAAATTCTACATGAAGTGTATGGCAAACCCCCCAGATATTTTTGATGAATATTTCTATAGTTATCTCAACATAGAAACATTTTCCAGTAGGATACTAAGTGGTACCATTCTTCATTTTTTCAGTTTTCCATTAGCAACCCCATAGACCTGATAAGATTTTAGCATTGGCTGCTAACATCAAAGAAAGTTTTCTGATTTTCTTAGCAAAATGAATGTTGCAATGATTCTTGCTGTGTGACTTATATTTACAGTAGGATTTTGATGTTTACAGTATCCCAGTGGATATAAAGTGACTTTTCTTCTTTACCTTTCACTTTCCTGTTTGCACAATTCCCCTCAAAGCGCAGAAAAGTGCTGAAGGATATTTTACTGCACCTGGGGCTAGAGCTCTAGACAGCAAGAAATAGAGAAGTAGGGACTGTAGTTTGCATGTCATGTGGACATGTTTTTGGCCACGGGGATTTCTTCTGAGAAGTGAAAATGTCTTCAGATGATTTGGCTCATTTGGTGGTTGCCCTGTTTGCCATGTAGCACCAACTCTTTTTCTCAATAAGTCAACCGAATGCCGGCTATATGCAAGGTATATTGTCTGAATTCAAGTTGGAGAAGACTGTTTTTAGAAATGCTGCCTTCCTGGGCTTTCATTCTGATCAGGGAGAAGAGGTAGGCACACAAAAATCGAAAGTCAGCAAGGCTCAGAAATAGGTCTGGGGCTGTTGGGGGAGACGTATGGCGGGGAAGGGAGAGGGAGGGGATTTCAGACCATGGGAGTGTTCAGAAAAGGACAACTTTGTTTGGTTGGAGCCTAAATATTGTAAAGTAGTTGAAATAAAAGAAATCATTGCAGTTATTTATTTTATTAGTGATTTGTGGTTATATAACCAGTTACCCCCAAGACTTGGTGGCCTGAGTCAACGATAAGCATTTATTCTCTTTTACAGTTCAGTTCCAGTGGGTCAAGAATGGGGGCAGCTCAGCCTGCTGCTTCTGGCTCAGGGTCTCTGATGAGATAGCGGTCAGATATCACTAGGATTGAAATCATTTGAAGTTTGGACCAGGCTGGAGGATTTGCTCCAAGATGGCATGCTGGTGCACCTGGAAAACTTGTGCTGGCTGGGGACATTTCTTAGGGCTGCTTGCGTGTCCTCTTGACATGGTCGCTGGTCTCCTCTGGAGTGGAAGTTTAAGGTAAAGATGGTCAGGTGACCCCTGTATCCTTTTCTGAATGAGTCTTGGAAATTGCAAAGCATTCCTTTATCACGCATGCTATGTGTAAGGAAGGAGCTACTGTGTTAGTCAGCTGTCCATCACTGTGACTACCTGAGAGAATCATCCTAAAACGGGGAAAAGTTTATTATTTTAGCTCACAGTTTCAGAGGTTTTAGCCCATAGTGAGTTGGCCCTGCTGCTTTGGGGCTTGTGATGAGGCATCAAATAATGGAGAGTGTGAGAGAGCAAAGCTGCTCAGCTCTTGAAGGCTGGGAAGCAAGAAGAGAAAGGAAAAAGAGAGACCAGGTCTCAATATCCCCTTTAGGGCACACCCCCAGACACCTAGCTTCCTTCCACTAGGTCCCACATCTTAAACTGTCCACCACTTCCCCACAGCCTCCCAGGCTGGGGACACAGTCCTCAGCGCATGGGACTTTGGGGAACATTCCAGATCGGAATGGGTCTAGAGGGAAAAGGGATTAGGACTCATTTTTTAAAGGAAAGACTGTCTAAGAATATGGACACATAATTTAAAACCAGTACCATTATTGAAAAACATAGCAAAAGTAAAAGTAGTAACTGCATTGGTTTTTCTTCAAGTTGTCACACACAGTTGGAATGCTATGCTTTTTGATTGGTAAACTATGGTATTAATAATGTCTTCATCTGCAAAACTGCTTATTTTTTTTTTAAAAGTTGATACTTTAAAAAAAAAAAGATGCCTTAAAGCTTAGGCCTCCTGTGCAAGGCAGCTAAAGTGGAAGAGCATGGCTAAGCTGAGGTGGAGGGGAAGGGCCTCGGTGCCCCGCAGTATGTGAGGGCCCACCAAGACCTCTGACCTGGGAATGGAGCCGGTGGGGAGCCATTCCATGGATCCCTCTATTCTTTCTTGTGTTTTCCTTTTGAAATTCAGTTTATTCTTTTTAGATATTTATCCCTGTTTAAAGAATTCAGACACATTGCTTTGTAGAATGTACCA
The DNA here is from genome assembly GCA_004027875.1 of Aplodontia rufa. Lineage (NCBI taxonomy): Eukaryota > Metazoa > Chordata > Mammalia > Rodentia > Aplodontiidae > Aplodontia > Aplodontia rufa. Next base: position 21,251 of record PVKS010013970.1, on the reverse strand, counting down.
TCATTATAAGAATTATTTTCTGTATTTTAGAATACCTAGTTGAGCTATGACCCTGAATAATGATGGTTAGTATTGTTTCTTCCAACTTTTTTTTTGGTACTGGGGATTAAACTCAGAACAGATGTTACCACTGAGCCACATCCCCAGCCCTTTTTATTTTTTTATTTTGAGACAGAGTCTTGCTAAGTTGTTTAGGTCCTCCTTGAGTTGCTGAGGCTGACTTTAAACTTGTGATCCTCCAGCCTCAGCCTCCTGAACTGCTGGGATTACAGGCATGCGCCTCCACACTTGTCCCAAGACATTTGTTTTATGGGGTGGAGGTGAGTGCTAGCTGAGAGTGGTGAAGCACACTTTAATTTGAGCTGAATTTTCCCCTCTGTGACACACATATTAAATGCATAGTCTTGCATCACTTAACAACCTGGACAAGTTCAGATGAATGAGGCCTAGGACATGCAAACACCCTAGTGTGTACTTACAAGCACCTAGCTAGTCCAGGTCAATCCCTCGAGGAGGCCTCTTGATGCATTCAAACTTCTTGAGCAAACATGAGGTGTGTGAGGCTGCTGCTGGGTTGACAGGATGCTGTTACAGTCCACTTTAAAGTAAAGATAAAGAATATAGCATAGTAAATACATAAGCCCGAAAGTCATTTATTATCATTGTCAAGTATTGCGTACTTACATAATTGCGTGTGTTGTGCTTTTGTATGACTGCCTGTGCAGTAGGTTTGTTCACACAAGTGTCACCACAAATGTGAGTCACGCATTGCTCTCCAATGGCTGTGTCATCACTGGGTGATAGGACTTTCTGAGCTCTTTTCTAATCTTTAGGGACCACTGTCTCAGATGTGATTGGTCATTGATTGAAACATCGTTACGATGCTCATGACTGCAGTAGGGACTGAATCATTAAGCAGTGGGTTGTGCAGAGAGAGAGAGACAGGAGCCACCATTCTCAGTGATAACACAATGACCATGTCATCTCACACCATCAAGGTACTACTGCTGGAGCGGGAGGCAGTTTTCTGAGAAATGGGGACAATGAGTGTATGCTTTTGCGTAAGTGTGTTTGGAAATTATCAGAAGGTACAGGACATTTTTATGAACCAGATAGGAAAAATATGCCCATTAATTATATGAATATTGGTTTTCTCAACATAATAATAGCACTTCTGAGGTCCCCTGCCTTCTCCCCTCCAAAAAGAAAAATCTGTGTAGACAGTATACATAAGAGACTTCTTAATACAGTAAATTCGAAAAGTGGAGGACATTACCTCTCTGTAATTTAACACACTTGAAGGGCAAGCGCCAGCAAAGTTAAATTTTATTTAAAAGTTGTCGTGGTTGCAAAGCACAAGGATATTCCTTTTTTCCACCATTACTTTTTACTTTATTCACCATTACAATCCATTGTGCCCACTTGTTCGTGGAAAAGAAAGAGCACATAGCTTCATGCAGTGATTTCTTATTAAAAAAAAGGAAGTGTGTGGTAGATGCAGAAAGCCTAGACGAAACTGGTGGCTGAGTGGTAACTGAAAGAAAAGGAACTTCATTTACAAAGATGTGTGTAGGGAAGGAGAATGATGCTCTTTGAATTCATCCATTAACAATCCAGTACACCTGTGAGATTTCCCGTTTAGAATATGGGTAAAGTAGAATTAATTGCTGCATCTCCAACAGTATTTCTTAAAATGGTTTCCTAAAAGCCAGTAAAATGCCCTGCTACTTCTTGTTCCTACTTTCTATTCCAGCAGCTCCAGGTTTTATGATGAAAATGTTGAAGTGGGAGTTAAAGCCCCAGCTCTCACTTGGCAGAGTGCTTGGTATAGAGTAGACATCAGTAAGCATTAATTCCCTTCCTCTTCTCTTCTCTTTGTGTGTTCTGCACTTGACCCCAGAATCCAAGTAAGGAAGATGACAGAAAGTGTCAGGGTAGATTAATGGACTTATAAATTGCATCCTTCTCTTCAATGGGCTAAATTAACGCTTTCACTCTGTCTTCATTGCTTTGCATCATTATCTGCTTCTTTTCAACATGAGACCCAGTGATTTTTATTTCTCCACTAATATGTGTCAGGTCACCTTCCTTTAGGATTGGTCCAGTAGGCCCAAGGATGTGACCTCGATTTGCTCACTGGATTAGCTTCTGCTTCTTCGAATGAAGAAAGTGAATATAAACCTGGAATACCACTCATCCTGTTTACACCCATATTTATCATTCATTAATTCATTGTCTGGACATTACATCTGTTGAAGACCCACTTGTAGGCTGTGTGTGTTGAGGGATAGGTGGGTCTGGGGAAGGGAGGTTCCTGGAACCCTGGCTTCCCACTCTCTGTCTTTGCCTTTTAGTAGCGCACAGTTTGGTGGGGACTTGAAGAGACTGGCATGCAGACTAGTAGGTACATTTCAAATAAGCATTTATTGGACTCCATTGTGTTCAAAAAACAGGATCAACTTTCATGTCAGTTACATGAAATGAGCCCTTCATAGGCAAAGAAAGTAGATACCATTTGAACTAGAGTAATTACAGAATTGTAGAGGAAATGGGAAACAGGATAGTCCCAGCAGTTATGGGATCTGACTTGTGAGTCAGATATATTTACGTTTGGATCTTGGTCCATGACTTCATAGCTATGTGACTTTGGGGACATGAAGGACTTAATAACCTCCCCAAAACTCAGTTTTCCCATTTAATAAATGGGGATGATGTCAATAATACTGTAGCAGATTATCTTTGCCAAAGATGGCTCTCCCAATATCTCTCATCACACATTCCTAGAATATTCCCTTGACACCCTCCCATCTGATTGGATTTATATCCCTTCTCTTTGATCTTGAATGAAATGCTATGAAAGTTTTCACCAACATAGTCTAGCAGAAGTGATGCTATATGATTTGCAAGGCTGTTTCTTAAAATTACCGTGCACCTCTATCTCCGTCTGCAGTGTTGCTCTTGGAACCCTGCCACCATGCTGTGAGGAAGTCAGGACGCCCATGAAGAGTCCCAAGTGGGAGGCACTGAGGCCTCTGGCCCACAGGCCTGGCTGAGCTCCTGACTGACAGCTAGCACCAACTCACCAGCCATATGAATGACCATCTTGAAAGAGGATCCCTCCAGCAAGCCCAGTTCAGTTGCCTGGCCAACACTACTTGAGCATTGACAAGCTACCCTTGCCCACCTTGCCTGAATTAGAGTGAAACAAAATGATTGTTATTTGAAGCCTCTTAAGATTAGTTTTACATACCAGTGAATAACCAGGACAGTTGCCGTGAAAGTCACTAAGAAGTCAGTAAAATGATATACATCAAGCAGCACAAAGCTAGCTCTCCACTAATGATGGCCTTCTTCCATTTTAACTTGTTACTAGTTAAGAGACGATGGTAGTAGAAATCGGAATCAGTTCAAAGTGAGTTCACAACCTCAAGTGCTACCCATGAACTTCTGGTTTCTAGTGGGAACTAATTTTGTTCACTTTTTATTTTTCATTTGCAAAAGCCTTGTTGTGTGTCAGCTTCCTGGAGGTACTTTCTGCTCGTGTTAGCTGAGTTGTGCCGAGCTTTGAGTCCTTGGTGGATCAGAGTCTCTCTTAGGCTTTCAGTGCCATAACCAGATTGGAAAGAAGTGTTTAAACTTCCCAATTATGCCAAAAAATCATTGGTTCTGCGGTTATTTTATTGAAAAAAAATTATTGCAATTAAAAAACACTCAACATGAAATTCACCACCTTAGCCATCTTAAGCCTACAGAATAGTGTTAATTGTGTTCATATTGTTGTGCTACAGATCTCTAGAGCTTTCTCATCTTGGACGATGGAAGCTATACCAATTGAGCAATTCCCGTTATCCCCATCCCACCTCCTAGAAACCACTGTTCTATTTCTGTTTCTGTTAAGATTATGATTACTTAGACATCCCATATAAGTGTAATCAGACAGATTTATCTTTATGTGACTGGCTTATTACAATTAATATAATGTCCTCCAGGTTCACCTATATTACAGCATAAGAGAGGATTTTCTTATTTTTGTTTTTTTGGAGCAATTGGGAATTGAACACAGGGTCTTGCACATGCTAGCCAAGTACTCTGCCACTGATCTACATCCCAAGCTCAAGATATCCTTCCCTTTTTAAGGTTGAATAATATTCCACTGTGTGTGCATGTCATAGTTTCTTTAGCCATTTATCTATTGATGAACATGTAGGTTTCTTCTACCTGTAGACAATTGTAAATAATGTTGCAATGAACATGCATGGGTGGGTAAACATTGCTCTCCTGTCATTTTTTTTCATCTTCCCCTAAATTACAGAATCTCTGAAATGCAATGGAGAGAGAGGCAGGGCTTTTCTGGTTCATTGCAGTCTTTTTTCCTGCATATCTTAGAGAGTAATCCATTATCAGAGAGCTGCTATGCAGATTTTTTCTGGATGTTTCAACTTGTAATGTAACCTGGATAGTATTAAAGTTAAGCCTCTCTTTGTGGGGCTTTCTGTTGCTTTCAGAGCAGTTTCGTAGGAGTTCTTTTATTTTACCCCTGCTGCCTGATGGGGGATCATGAGAGTCATGGTATGGTGGTCATCTCTTATCTGTTCTGAATGGATATTCCCTTTTGTTTATCAGAGTGGACTTCGCTCATAAACAGACTTGATGCAAATTTTAAAATTAATAGATTGTATTTTTTAGACTGTTTTAGGTTTACAGAAGAACTGGGCACAGGGTTGACATTCATTCCCCCTCTGCTTCCACCGATTTCTCTTCCTAACATTATGCTTTACCGTGGTGCATTTTGCTACAATCGAGGAATCACTTTTGATGCATTATTATTAATTACAGTTCAGAGTTCACGTTAGTGTTCGCTCTTTTGTTTTGTACAGGTCCATAAGTGTAGACAAATGCATCGGTTCAACATAAGTTTAAAGCGCATTTGTGTAAATACCAAGGTGTATGATTGTTAGATTGTGTGAAACTGGCAAACTGCTTTCCAGAGTAGCTGTACCATTTTTTCATTTCCTTTACCGGTGAGTAAGAGTTCCTTTTGTCCTGTAATCTCACCAGCCTTTCTGTGGTTAGTATTTTGTATTTTAGCTATTGTCATGGATATAAAATAGAATCTGTCATTTTAATTTTCAGACCCCTAATGACTTGTGGTGCTGAACGTGTTTTTCAGATGAGACATGTTTTTCAAATTTTCATTTTTAAAATATTTCCAAATTTTGAACTCATTGTCTACATACTGGAAATTTTGAAAGAACTGTAAAGAGGTCCCAGTGTTAACAACTTACGTGACTAGAACATGATCAAAAAGAGGAAACTGACATCTTCATAGTACAGTGAACCAGATTATACACATCGCAGCAGTTTCCCAGGTTTAATCTGTATGTATTCTATGTTTGAATGTGTTTGTAGTTCTTTGAGCATTTATTGCATGTGTAGATTCTTGGAACCATGACCACGATCAAGATAAAATCTGTTCCATCAAAATGAAGTCCCTGGAGTTAAGCCATTTTAGTCCCATATTGGCCCAACCTCAATCCCTGCCTCATCCCTAATCTCTGGTGACTACTAGTCTGACTACTGTTTAAAAACATACCTCCGGTTCTGGAGTGGTGGCTCAGCAGTTACAGTGCCTGCCTGGCATGTGCAAGGATGTGAGTTCACCCAGGAAGCCACATGAAAAACTAAATAAAGTTGATTTCCCCCTTCTCTCTCTCTCTCTCTCTCTCTCTCTCACTTTAAAAACAAACAGAAAGCATACCTCAACATTATCGGCCCTTTTGTGTCTGCATCGATATCATCTGAGGGCTCTTACTGATTGTTCCTTTGGACTTTTCACATTTATGGGTCTGGTCTCAGGTTGGTGAGAATGACCTCAGGCATCTATAGAACAATTTCTTCTTACAGGTTGTGTCTAAACAAAGTGTAATACGTTTGTCTTCTACAGATCCTGATGTATATCGATAGGGCCTAATGCAGTAGATGAAGGAGGCTGATGATTATGCGACAGAAAATGTCACACAAAGTTCATTACCAATTTCTGTTTAAGGCATGCCCAAGTTGAGTTCACTTAAAACATGATTCAATACACCAAAACATGGTGTACAAACCATTTTTCAGAAGAAAGTCAATTTGTATTCACTAACTAGGAAAAGATGCCACTGTTAGAATCTGGAAGAATGATGGGGGGAAGGCAGATAGAGAGGGGATCAGGGAATGCAGGACTGGGAATGTGGAGGTCCTTGTGAGTTTGGGAAGTGGTGAGGATGTTTGACAGTAATGCTCTAATGCACACGAGACTTTTATTTAGGGTGCGAGGGACAATTTAATCTCTAAAGTCTCAGAGGGGTAATAGTGTACATTAGCAGCCAATGTGACATTGTTTGAGAAGAAGAGGAAACATGGCCGTTTGTGTTTGGGTTTGGATCATCCACCCTTCAGACAGTGGCTGTGTAAGAGATATATACCACTGGGAGGATGACATTTGTGTCAGGAGATTATTTAGTTAAATAATTAAAATGTAAACTCAAGTTTGTTCCAGCTTTCTAGAGCAGGGTCTTTTAACCTCAGTGCTATTGACACTTTCTATCAGATAGCTTGTTGTTTGTGGGAGATTGTATTTTGCATTGTAGGATGGTTATCAGCGTCCCTGGGCTATGCCCGCCTATGTCCACTGGCGCACTCTGCCTGTGATAAAGAAAGTGTCTTCAGACATTCCCAGATGTTCCATAAGGGGAGGGGTGAATCACCCCTGTTTGAGAACCACTGACTTCACACACACACACACACACACACACACGGACAACAGTAGATAGTTTTGATCTTTCTAATTTATATGACAATCTGGTACTTTGATATTGTTGTACATCTTGCTTTGTCTGTTCGTCATTTTGAGATTCAACCACGTTTATCATAGAGTTTATTCCTTTAACTGATGTATATGAGGTTTTACAGTTTGGATATGGAATGTTCCCAAAAGGCCGCTGTGTTGAAGGCTTAGTCTCTAGTCTGGTACTGTTGGAGGCTCTGGGAACTGGTAGGAGGTGGAGCCCAATGGAAGGGAGTTAGGTCGTTGTGAGCATGCCCCCAAAGGGAATATTGGGACCCTGGTTCTCCTCTTCCTCTCTCTCTGGCTTCTAGGTAGTTATGAAGTGAGCCACTTACGTGTCACATGTTTCTGCCATGATGTGCTGCCTCGCACAGGCCCAAAAGCAATGGGCCCAACCAACCTTGGACTGGAACTTTGGAAACTGTGAGACAAAACAAAACCTTTGTTTTTAAAAGTTGATTTAGCTTAGGTGTTTGTATAGTCATGAAAAACTGACTAGTGCACTGGTCACCTTAAGACTGAATCAATTCCATTTTATGTAAATAGACATGTAAATTGTTTTGAATTTCACTACAAAAATGATTTGTGCATGTATGGAAGTTTAACAACAAACCCCTTCAATATGTTAACTATAATGAAAAATAAAATTTTGTTATAAAAAATCATTCTAAAGTTGTTTTTTTTTTTCTAAGACATCGGGACAGTGAAAGAGAGAGAGAGAGAAAGAATCAATTTTATTTAATTTTTCATATAACTTTTGTTGCTCTGGCAGTTCATCCTATACGTGGTGCTGGGATTCAAACCCATGTCCTCATGCATGCTAGGCAAGCACTATAACCTCCGAGCCTCCACTTCAGCCCCCATTCTTCAGGCTTTTGAGCATCAGTCATGCATCCTGAGCATGTATGTGATCATTCTGGACACTGTAGAACTTATTCAGCTTTATTATAAATTATCAAATTGTTCTGCATGCGGACTATGTTCATTTATATTCCTACTCATCAGTATATATGATCCTATTTACTCTATATTATTATAATGCTTGATATTATCAAATTATTCAATCTTCCCATCCGAAGGGTGAACGTGGTATTTTATTGTTTTAATTATCATTTTCTTATTAGTAAGTCAGCAAGTTTTAACTCAGAATGACCCTTAAAATCTTCTAGTCAACAATACATTTAAAAGATGCAAAAAACAGCACAAAGAATATTTTCTTACTTCCTAGTAACTTTTCTTTCCCAAGAATATTATATTTCGTCTCATCAGATGCCCCTCATTGTTGGGTCATGTTGAATTCAGTGTGTCATCAAGTGGAAACCTTTCTTTCACATGTGCTACAAGGGTACAAAATTATAGTAGAGAAAAATGATGAAAGACTTCCATAGCACAGATCTCTCCCCTTTCACCTTTGCTTTTCAAAAGCCACCCCACAACGATAGCTGTTGACCGTCCTTGTCCATTGGATTGTGTTTGTAACAGGGCCTGGACCGGGGAGGGCTCTCAAGTGTTTGTGTGACTGGTGAGATGACCCCTCAGATTCAATGAGCGAAAGATGAACAGAGCACGTGGAAAATACCCCTAAAGCCAAGCGGTATCTCATCTGTGCAGCTTGATTCTCATTTCTCCATTCAGCCTGTAGCTGCAGTGGACTGGGAATTACGAGAAGGGAAGGAAGTGTTGACATTTTCCTTATTAGGTTGGGTCCCCAGTGAGCTTTGGCTGATGTTCCTGAGGTCAGCTCTCCTGACGCCAGCCTCCTAGAGGCCAGCTGCTGGGGCCGGCTGAGTTGACCCTCTGGGGCAGAGCAGCATGTCCTGTGTTCCCTGAGACTAGCAAGACACTTGGTTTCCTTTGTGCAGCTTCTGGAGTATTTGAAGAGGATTTGTCTGGCTGTGATTCAGCCAGACTGCATTTTAACTGCCACAACACCGATAAACCTGTCTTCCTGACTCCCTTGTTCCCACTGAAGTGCCTAATGCCCTGTGTCCCAGTAAGCCTGCCTCACCTGATCTCAGTGCCCCGTGCACACATTCAAGTTTAATTGCTCTGTGGTTGCAGAAGAGGTGAAATGAAGGAGCAGTTGCCTAAGGCAGCATTTGTGATTCTGTGCATTGCATCTCATCTCCGGTATTTCTGGTGTCACTTAAAGCAACCTGCAAGTGGATTTGTTTTACTTAAAAACTTGTATTTCTTTGGTGTTTCTCTGTGATTTGGAAGAATAACTGCAGATAAGCGAGTGTTCCCCAGAGTTAAACTTTGTGGGCTTATTTTTGTGCTAAATGAGGCACATGAAGCATATTAATGTCTTGTCAGGCTGAAAAATATTTCTTGCCAAAAAAGACTTCACTTACAGGCTTTTGAAAGCCACCACACGCAGAATGGGTATAGAGTTCATTTGTGTGCTCTTTCCTTCTGTGATTCGTGTATTGAGTAGACATCTGTTGATGACCCACTTTTGACAGCATACTGTTACAGAGAGGCCCTGTCCTCTGGAGCTCTCTGCAGACAGATGCTGCAGTCACTGTGAGAGGAGATGGGTACCAGGCAGTCTGGGACAGAGGGGAAGAACTGAATAACCAGTTTGGAGAATTTGAATGTTTCCGAAGGACGAACTTCCCTGTTGGATCCTGAGTGATGCATGTGGGTGTGTCAAAGGGACCAGGGTGAGGTGAGGCTGGTGGGGGTGTGGTTGGGAGGGGAGGGTGAGGGAACGGTATGTGCAAAGTCTGGAAGGTGTGAGAAAGCCTGATCTTTAGGAGGAATTGTGAGTAACTCATTTTTGTTGCTGTTACAGATTGCAGGTATTAAAAATACCCATGGCCTACTCTTAGGAATGATTCATTCAGATAAAATCTCATTATCACTGAGGATTATGCTGCCTCCATACTGTTTCAGTGGCCCAGCTGGTGGCTCCATTATCAAGGCTTCATTGATCTGGCCACAGTGACTTCCCTCCAGGGATTGCTTGCTCAGCAAATGCCTTCTTCCGGCAACTTTCATAAAGTTCACACTTTTAGTGAGGACTCCTGGGCTTAAGCCATTAGCATTTTATTCAGAAAATATAAAAGAGAAAAAAAGAATAAAAGAGAGAGAGTGAGAGCTGACAGCCAACCAACAGCTGACTTATTTTAACTAGCTCTTTTTTTTTTTAATCAAGTAACAATTACCCGGCTACAACTGAAATCAATTTAGAGCTCAATTTTTAAGCCAGCCTTCTAAGGAAATTTAGAGAAAAAGAAAAATTCATCTAACTTTGAGATTGGGGTGTGGTGTCTTCTTTTCTTACTGAGGTTACAGACCTTGCTAGGGGTGCACAGCAGAGGTGCAGCCCAGTACTGATGAGCAGGGCCTGGCAGGTGGGGACTGCTTAACAGTGTCTTGGTTATGAGAAGCTCTGTGGAAACAGCCCCAGGGTCCAGGGAATTCATTATTTACTTGGTTGTTAATCCAGAAACATAAAGAAGCATCTAAAGGATACTTTCCTTGCCAGGGATATCATCATCAGAGCTAAAAATACCATGGAACCCTGGGGATGCACTGCAAGCTGAGCCAGTGGCAGGGAGTGGGAATGAGTGGCGGGTCTGGACCAGCAAGAACAGATGAGGAGGACCTGTAGCACTGGCCCAGACCTTCCCAGGAACTTGCTAAGTTGGATTACTTTCTGAACTTGAGAAGAAAACTGTTTTAATTTTCGGAAATGCCCTCACCATTTCCTTTTATTTCACTTTTCTATTAGAAGATTTTTTTTTTTTTTACTTCAGAGCAGTGTTAGATTTACTGAATAATGGAGTAGACAGTCCAGAGAGTTGCAATCTATGCCCCGCTTCCCACACACAATTTTCCTGATTATCATCTTGCATTAGTGGGGTGCGTTTGTTGTAATTGGTAAACCAGTGTTGATATATCATTGTTGATTTACATCCACAGATTACACTAAGATTCACTCTGCAGGTGGTGTATTGTTTGTAGGTTTCAGCTACTGTGCAATGTCATGTCCCTACCGTGACAGCCTGCAGTAGCCTGTGCACTACCCAGCTGCCCCTTCTCTGCCTGACCTCCAGACCTAACTCTTGCCTTCCCATTACTCCATTTTTTTTTTAACTGTATCTATAGTTTTGCCTTCTCTAGAATGCCAGATAATTGGAATCATACAATATGTAGTTTTCAGACTGGCTTCTTCACTTAAAAATACACATGTAAATTTCATCTGTGTCTTTGTGGCCTAATAACTTATTTCTGTTTCATTGCTAGTAGTCCATTGAACATCTGTACCATAGTTTAACTTTTCCCTATTAGTTGCTTCCAGTTTTTGGCGACTATGAATAAAGGTATATTTTGGTATTTTGTGCAGACATACATTTTCAATTCATTTGGGTAAATACCTGGTGTACCCTTCCAGGGTTTATATGGAAAGACTGTATTGAGCTTCATAGGAAGATGCCAGGGGTTCTTGCAAGGTGGGTAGACCATCCTCCCTTACTTTTAAATTTTCTACATGACTTTAATTTGGGGACAGAACTTAGAGATAATTTGTAGGAAAGAATGTGGGTCCTCCTTAAGGAATAGTGTCATGATTCTAAAATATCTAGGAACATGTGATGAGATAGAGTAGCAAAGACCTGAATAGTGTCTGCTACCATGAGGACATTTATTGATAACCAGAAGTTGGGGAGCAGATGGCTTAAGATTCATTAACTAAAGGAATCCATCAAAGACCCTAACTCACTCTTCTATCCCCGCATCCTAAGTGTGCTGGCCTTTTGTGTTAGCTTGTGCTTCATTGTCTCAATATGGTTGCTATAGCTACAGGCATCATTTTCTTTTTCACCCACTTAACAGGAAGAAAGAGGAAGGGGAAATGCCAAATAGTTCTGTTCTCACTTTGTTCCTTTTATTAGAAAAGTGGAAGCCCTCTTAGAAACCTCTAGCAGATATCCTTTGATAACTTATTGTCCTCAAATGGATCCTGGAGTCACTCTTTCTATTTAGAGACCTGAAAATAACTTGATTGAGTTTCTCTGGAGATATCTACTCATTGTTTCTTCCTAAGACTGTGTTAGCTTTCTGTTACTGTAATAAAATGTTTGAGATAATCAGCTTAACAAGAGGAAAGGTTTATTTGATTTAGAGTTTTGGGTATTTTGGTCCATGTCTAGTTGGCACCATTGCTTTTGGACCTGTGTTAGTGAGCATATCATATGGTGGAACAGATGCCCACCTCACAGTGGCCAGGAAGCAAAAAATGAAAGAACAGAAAAAACAAAACAAAAACATGTTCCCAAAATCCCCTCCAAGGGTAGACAGCCCCAGTGACCTTACTTCCACCCACCAGGCCTTACCTAAGGTTTTTACTCCCTACCAAGCCTTCAACACATGGACCTTTGGGAGATGTTCTGACCCAAACTGTAGCAAAGAGTATTCTCACCACAGCCAGGCGTCCCTCTCCTATCCAGTGGAGTATTAACGGAACTGCTCGTAGCATTTTGTGCCTCTGTAGAGGAGGCTTATCTAGATTTCATGTCTGAGGTCCCTATAACAAAACACAAACGAATAGAAAACATGCACATTTATTTAAAGTAAGCTTTGTGTGGCCCAGGAACCTTCCTGCAGCAGGAAGACTCAAGATGCAGGAAAGCCGTTTATGTCTAGTGTAGGTGTGCTGAAGAGCGGCGTCCCGGAGAGCTAGATGATTGGATGACAGGGAACAACCTAATGGTGATGAGCGGGGAAGTTCCAGGGCCTGTTTGCTCAGATTCTTCTTCTTACTGCTTTGACTTCAGCTCCTCTCCTCTGGGTACAGGGAGATACCTCTCCATGAGGGTCTTATGATCTGCTTCAGGGGGGTCAGAAGACCGTTCCTAGATTAGTAACCATCCTGGGGAAGAAGTGACGATGGGAAGGTTGAGTGTGGTGTTCCTGATTCTGCTGTTTTGTCAAATGCCAAGTTGTCACATTTTGGAGTAGTGTGTCTGGAACCTCCATCCCCCCAGTATCCTTATTTTATCTGTAATATATGGGTGGGTGGGCTGGGCTTTTTAGTCACTTTCCAACTGCGTTTTGTGGAGCCCCAGGTTTCTGACATGAGCTTAGGGGATCCTGCAGGGAGAGTGGAAGAGGTTGTGTGAGCCTGGCTCGGGCTTCCCTCTTCTTCCTGGACACACACACCCTGACTCCCAGTTCCTCAAGCATGAGGCTTCCTGGAGAGCTTTGAAGAAACCCTCTGCAGTTCCAAGTAGAGGCTGAGCATTGGAGATGGATATCTCTTTGAATTGGAAGCCAAACTTCTGGGTGAGGGGAAGATCGGGCCATTAGTTTCCTTGTGAGTCCTCACGAAATCCTTAGGAGTTTTGCCCTGAAATCTTTGCCCATATTGAGCCAGATTGGAAGGAAATTGGCTTTGTTGTTTGTGTTAAAGAAGGAGGGCTTTCTTTGCCATTTTTAAAGTGGTTTAAATCTTTAGTTCTTCCTTGACAGGGTGATCGCCTAGAAGGGGAGATAAGAGGGAGACCAACAGTTTGTGTCTTGTTCCTAAAACGTCAAAGGCGAGGTCTTGCCTGGTCTCTTCAAATGGAAGTCATCAAAGAAGCTGGAAAGGATGATCTTCCGTCTCTTCTCCCCTTTCCTAACTGCCCCTTTTCTTTATGTGAAATCTGTGAACTTTACAGATGGACATTTTATATTTGATATTGTATTTAATTTGTGCTGGGAAATGCTATGTGTTTTAAAACTATATTTTGGTTAAAATGCTTTGTAATTGGCATTTATGCCCTGAAATGATTTGTGAAATTTGAGGCATAGGTAAGTACAAGATACCAAAGATAAAAAGTAGGTTCATGCTTTGGAGAAACTTTTTTTTTAATCAAAGAGAGAAGGACAGTGATACAGAGAGAGAACCAGAGAGAATCCATTTTTTATTGAGTTTTTCACATGGCTTTCATTGCTCCGTCACTTAGTTGTGTACGTGGGTGCTGGGGTTTGAACCCGTGTACTTGCGCATGCCAGTAACCGCTGAGCCACTGCTCCAGCCCTGAGAAACATTTTTGTTTTTTAAAGAGAGAAGGACAATGAGAGAGAGAAAGAGAGAATGAATTTTATTTAGTTTTTCAGGTGGCTTTTGTTGCTCCAACACTTGGTTGTGTACGTGGTGCTGGGATTTGAACTCGTGTACTTGCACATGCCAGGCAAGCGCAATAACCACTGAGTTACCGTTCCAGTCCCCGAGAAACATTTTTTAAAAATTAATTCCAGTGGCTTTGTGGCTCACACAACACACTGTGATTTGTGGACAAGGTACTGCACTGATCGTGGGAAGCAGTTTAGCTTTCCAGCCTCATTGGCACTGTATTTAAATAAAGGAGCTCTGCTGTGTGCGGCAGAGAGCCGCTGTACTAAGTGAGCGTGTGCTCTCTGATATACGTATCATCTTTTGACAGAGCAGAACAGCCCCAAAGAAAGTGTTATCCCAAATTGCTGTGGAAGAGTGACATGCCAAACCTGTGCCATATTAAGTAGCTGAGCAGTGGCAGAGCTGGAGCTACGGTCTCCCAAGTGCTTTGTCACTAAATCAATAGCTCTGCCTCTGAAATTAATTGGCATTCTTCACATAAATGCAAGAGAAAGAGAATTAGCAATTTTTGGGACAGGTTTTCATGCCGAATGATTTGCAGGTTTGAAAACATTTAACCCTCACTGCAACTTTTGGGAAGGGGTCTTAAGCTGGTATGTGGAGTAAGGGTAGAATGTTATCCGCATTTTATGTCACATCGAGTTGAGGATTGAGAATTGTAGAAGCGGGGTCCCTTTCAGGGCATCTGAAGAGCTCTTAAACATGTTGTAGTAATGGTGCCACAGGTGCCTTCAGGTGATAGCTTCTGGCCTCTGCACATTTGTAAAATTCCCACCCAAATAGTGACTACTCAGCTTGTGCCTGTGATAGCCAGCACATCATGCATTATGCAGAAGGGTGGTGAATGTCTGTCTTTCAGAGAGGAAGCTGAAAAGGCCCTCCTTTCCTCCTTTCCACATGATTGTACCGTGGCTACCATGCAGGTGTGGCTGTCCCTCCGTATCTTGGGGGACTGGTTCCAAGAGCCCCCTGGCTAGCAAGCAGAACCCTCCGGTTCTCCAGTGCCTTGTGCGGAATGGTGTAGTATTTGCATATAACCTCTGAACATCCTCCTGGGTACTTTAAATCATCTCTAGGTTACACCATGTAGATGCTACAATAGTGGTTATGCTATATTGTGTAGGAAATAATGGCAAGGAAAATCGTCTGTGCATGTTCACTATAGATGCAAATTATTTTCCTGCATGTTTTTGATCTGCGGTTGGTTGAATCCATGGATGTGGGGGTGGCCCATAGGGAGGCTGCCTGAACTTGGCTCGCCCTCTCTGCCTGAGCTGGGCTGGCATCAGGCTGAGGAAGAGGCGTAAGGTAGCCTGGTGTGGGTCGCTATGCTCAGGGCTCTTGAGTGTCAGTTTAGGCCCTGGTGGAATGAAAAATCAGGGGTTTCTCTTGCACTGCCAGCTTCACTGACTGAAAATTTGTCCACAGACTTTAGATTGACAGTTAGAAAATTCCCTGCCCGCTGCCCTGCCAATTCCAGGAGAGCATTGCTGCCCCTTCTCTCTCCTTCTCCTGGAGTTTATTGAGTAAGTTGAACAAAGGATGCCACAGTCAGCAATTAGCAGAGCCTGGGTGGGTTATGATGTCTAGGCCGGTCAGGGAGACTCAGGGCCTAGAACACAGCTTGGACTGGTTCCTGGAGGGGGAAAAATACTCAGCAGGAGACTGAGGGTCTTCCATCAGCTAAGAGGCAGGATGTGGTCTTGGTGGGCTCAGGGACTGGCTGGCACGCAAGCATTGGGCATTTTGGGTTGGCAAAGGGTACATGTGGGATGCTGCCACTTGTCCCTGTAGTCTGTGGTGGTCACAGAGCTGGGTTTGATTTGCTGGCTCAGGGAGCTCCAAAGGAAGCTTTTCTGTGCTTTGAGGAGTGAGATAGGACCTCACACACAGGCTGCAGACCTGTTCATCAAATGTGGTAGACAACTCAGTTTACAAGTATAGACCTGTGGCACATAATGACATTTGGGTCAGTGACGGAGTGCATAATGTGACAGTGGTCCCATAAGCTGATAATGCATCTGAGAAATTCCTGTTGCCTAATGGCATTGTCGCTGTCTTAAGGTCATAGTGCCATGCATTATTCATGTGTTTGGGTGATGCTGGTGTGAACAAACCTCTTGTGCTGCCAGTGGTATAAAAGTGTGGCACATACAATTGTGTACAATACATAATAATACTTAATATTAGTAAATGTTACTGGTTTGTGTGTTTACTATATTATACTTTTAATTGCTATCTTACAGTATACTCTTGCTATTTATAAAAACATTTATTATAAAATAGTTTGCTGTGTTATGTGGCAGCTGCCTCAACCATCTCGTGTTTACTGAGTGTCCTGATAGCATTCAGAGGCCACATTGAATGGTTGATCAATAACTTCTGGGTTTGTGTAAGAGCAATCTATGGTGATGGAACAGGGACAGAGTCACCTAACAGTGCTTTTTATTATTAATGTGTATATGTGTGTGAGCATGCTATTGGGGGTGGAACACAGGAGGACTGTGCGCATGCTGGGCAAGCACTCTACCACTGAACTACTTCCCTCTTGTGTTTTGAGTCTGGGTCTCGCTAAATTGCCTAGGCTGACCTTAAGCTAGCAATCCTCCTGCCTCAGCCTCCTGAGTAGGAATCATCTCGTAATGCATTTTCTTGGAACTATCCCTGTCCCTAAGTGACAAGAGCGATCAATGGGTGCTGGTGCCCACAGCAGCACCCAAGAGCATCTGTGTCCTCTGATCCCTTCTCATTCCTTGGAGAAGGAAACGTGGCCTCTTGGTTTCCTTCCAGAGAAAGATTTTCTTTTATTTCAGGTGTCCAGGATTCAAATGTCAGGAGGAAAATGAAACAGTGGAAACAAAGCCAAAAAATGAAGATAAGTGAGTCATTCCCTTTTTGGTTCCTGTGTGAGTGTCCTTATTCTGCTTTCTTGCGTGAAATGGTAAAGTTTCAGAAGAAAGAAAATGTAAGGATTAATTGAATCTTTACATGTAAATGATGAATGGGTTTAATTTTCATTAGAAAGAAACTTTAAAGTCCTGAGGGACAAGAAAGGAAAAGTAAGACAGAGTGGGGTGCAGTGGACCACACCTGTAATCCCAGCCTGTGATCCCAGTAGCTTCTGCTGAGGCAGGAGGATCCTGAGTTCAAAGGGAGCCTCAGAAACTTAATGAGGCCCTAGGCAACTTATTGAGACCTTGTCTCAAAACAAAAAATACAAAGGGTTGGGGATGTTGTTCAGTGTTTAAGCAACCCTAGATTTAATATCCCTGTCCTTGCTACTCCCCATCCCCTAAAAAAGGAAAAGTATGAACTTTTTTTTACAAGTGATGCAGAGTATAGCTCAAAAAACCTTCACTATTTTTTCATATATTTATATACTAATAAATAAAATAAATAAATAAAATAAATAACTCTGGGGGCAGAAAGGGTAGTACATGTTTACCGGTGTCTGTTAGATTGTCAGGCACTGAGCCAGAGACTGCAAATCCCCGTGATGGTCATAGTGAGATGCACATTGTTACCTGTGTTCATGAGAAAACGAAGGCTGAGAGAGGTGATGTGAGGTGCACCAAGGGGTGTTGCGGTGAGTGCATAGGGCGGGGCCAGCTGTGGAGACAAAGATGCCCTCTGTACCACTTGGTGCGACTGGTGCTGAATGGGTCTGCCTTATGGCTGCCTTTTACTACCATTCCTTTTATCCAAGAGGAGTGGTCTAGAGATGAGCTCAAACCTTCAGTCAGTGTTCTCTCTAACCCTGGCTAACTGAACCTTCCTATTTTGAATATGGGGAATTTTAAGTGCTGTAAATCATAAGAGTACAAAGAGAAAGGACAAATGAAATTAAGAAAGTATAACAGGATGGACCACAGGAAAAGTATTTCAATTTTCTCATGGGTATTATGTTGTTCCTTTGTCTTCATATACAAGTAAAAGAAGTAAAGTTCAGCTGACTGTATATTTTGCAGACATCATAGCTTGTTCATTAGAGTTTATAAGTATGGCTGAGTTTATAGTTCCATTCTGAGCAAAATTCCTATCTTCAGTCTATACTTGTCTGTTTTTCTTTGGGTTTAGCTATCAGATATAGACAAATAATTCTCATAACATGACATAGTCATATTTAGTCCCCCCCGCTTTTTCTTGCTTACTGGAAGCATTTGATTGCTATGAATTTTCCTTTTATTACTCCTTTGCCTGAATCTTATGGTATTTCAGATATAGCATTCTCTAAATCATTAATTTCTGGCTAATGTTTATCAAATACCTGTACTATTCTGATGCAAAAGGAAACTATATACACTTAACGCTTGGAAAAAGGCATATAGAAAAATGATGAGTGCACATTTCTTCAGTGTCTTGTTGGATTATGTATCCCCCACCCCCTGCCCAAGACTAGCTAATTCTCTGTGGTACATAATTTTCTTTACTTTTCTTTGGTTTAGGACATTTTACAAGTGTATAATGATAAATGACTACCTATATAATATGGATGGTGGTGCAAAGAATTCTTGTGTGAATGCAATGCAATGTATTTTTGTCTGTTAGAAAAGATAATCCTCAAAGTAAAATTTTAGTGCCATGTAGTACACTGACCAGTTTCATATCTACTTCAGCAATCTTGTTTTATCATTCTTTCTTTTATTTTAACTTTTGAAGACTACCCTAGTTAACGTTAGAGGCTCTTACGTGCATTCTGTGATTTAATCTTCAAGTAAACTCTCTCTGGTGATCTTATCATTGTCTCCACTGTACTTGGAGAAAGGGAGGTAGGAGGTGTTCAGTCAAGAACAAGGAGGCACCAGGTGAACCCAAGTTCGCC
The DNA here is from genome assembly GCA_004027875.1 of Aplodontia rufa. Classification (NCBI taxonomy): domain Eukaryota; kingdom Metazoa; phylum Chordata; class Mammalia; order Rodentia; family Aplodontiidae; genus Aplodontia; species Aplodontia rufa. The sequence continues at coordinate 2,474 of PVKS010013970.1, read as the reverse complement.
TGAATCAAGGCCCACTATTGATCATACTTTGCCATATCACCATGAAAACACACGAGAGTGAGTGTCTCAGTAAGGTACACAAAAGAATGTAGATTCACAAAAAATAAAAGGAAGAATTAAATGGAGGAAAAAAGACTGAGATTGCCTATAAAAGATGTATGATCCTATTCCATTTTCACCCTATAAGTAGAATAGAATGTGCAAATGTGTATGTGGTTGTTTTTATTCATTGTAACATGGCACAAATTTTACTTGGAAAGTCCCCATCACCCATCTCAGAACTGAGTATTTGCTTATTGGGTATATATAGGGAAGTGGTTTAAAATAAGAAATAATAGAGTTGCTTGCTTTGTATTAACAAAACAAACACTATGTTGGGAGAGGAGGAGGAGAAGAGCCATAACTGCTTGTAGACTTTAATCAAACATTGAATTTTCATCATCCAATATTTAATCATAATGAAAATATGTACAGTCTCTAAGGTTAGCTTTTTAGCAGTGTTTTCAGGTTTATTTTTCCAAGGATCTCATGAAGTTTTGAAAGTAAACTTGGTTTTAATTTACTTCACTTAAAAGTAAATAGGGGCTGGGGATTTAGCTCAGTGGCAGAGCACTTGCCTACCATGTGCAAGGGCCTGAGTTCGGTCCTCAGCCCTGAAAAAAAAAGAGAGAAATAAAAAGTAAATATATGAGGTGTGTGCTATAAAATTAAGTCAATAATAGGCTGTTCCAACTCCAACATTACTGGAAATAATTAGAGAAGTATAAGTGGTAGATGGTAAGAAGGGAGGCAGGGATGAACAAATCTTAAAACAGCTCTCTCTCTCTCTTTACAATGCTTTAAGACTGCTCCCAGATCTGCCCACAATAATTACTATAGTATGGCACACCAAGAAGACAAATGTAATTAAAATACTAGGGATGAAACCTAGCCTGCCATGATAGCCATCCATAGCTGCAGATTTTGATCTTGAAACATTCTGGTAATCAGGATGAGCTTAAATTCATGAGGGTCCATGTTTAAGACATTGGAAATTTGGTTTTATGGCTAGAAATGCTAAGTTGCCGACAACATCTACTCTTCTCATTCAGGTCAAAGGTACCCCCACCACCGATAACTGAATCCAGGCTCCCACTAGGTCCCCCAGATGCCTCCTTCCCCTCCATTTCTCACACCCCTCTGATATCTCACAGATCCTCTTTTCTCAGGAATCTGATCCCTGTTTTCGTCTGCACTGATCCTGTTCCTTCTCATCAGCCTCTGGTCTGGAAGCCACTGCATGTGTCTCCTTGAGTGTAATCTCGTGTGCTTTACTTTCTTTCTGATCTCCCTGCTTCCCCCTTTGCAGTAATTTCCTCAGATTGCTGTAAACATGTCTGTATGATCCGCCCATATGACCTTGAACCCTTCAGTGGTTCCCATAACTTGTGGGATGAGGTATAGACTCTTGCTGGGCATCCGCTGCTCAATCTCTTCTCTCCCCTCTCCTACAGCTCACCATCTAACCCAGGGTCCTATTTACATCTACATTAAGGTTCCTGGACATGCCAGCCCGGGTTGAGCTGTTTCTTGTGCTGGACTGCTTTCCTCTCAACCTGTCCTAGGCCAAGTATCTCTTTCTGAACACTGTCTCATAGCAGTGTAGGTACACTCTTTCTGTAAGAGATCGTGCTCCCCTTTGGGACAGGGCATGGTTCAACATATATTGGTATCCTTGTATCTAATAGGAAGAAGCTCCCCAGAAATGTTGGTGGCATGAATGAATGAGTAAAAAGGAATCTTTATTACATGAAAGTGTGAATGCAGCTTAACTCTGTTTCGTCCATAAAATATATCTCTGTCTTCTTCCCTTCCCAACATGTTCCCATCTCTGTAAAGGTTTCAACCATTGCCATCAGAGGAGTTCCCTCCAGAGGGAGGCAGAGCGTGGGATACCATAGAAGACAGAGAAGGTGCAGACCAAGATATGCCCAAGGTCATCCTTGTTCAGCCTGATTTTGGGGTAGGCCCGTCAATCTCTGGATTTGAGTCTGATCATAAAAAAACAAGCTGGGGAACAAAGAATAGTATCCACAATGGGACAAATCAAAATCAGGCACCATTTGATAGCATTTGGACAAACCAAAATCATGCAAGAACAAGTTTGCATATTTTTTTCCTGTGATATTCCTGCCCAAAATGCATAATCTGAATCCAATCAGAGGAAACCTCAGACAAACCAAATTGAGGGACATTATGCAAAATAGCCAGCTTGTAATCTTCACAAGTGTCAAGGTCAGGAAGCTCAAGGGAAGACTGAGGGAAGTGCTTTAGAATGAAAGGGATTGAAGAAACAGCAGCTCCTGTGTGGATCTGAACTGCATCTTTTTGCATAAAGTATACTATTGGGACATTTGGTGAAATTTGAATGATGCCTGGGGAGCAAATGGAACATGCGTTAAATGTTCTTTTCCTGATTTTGATGACTGTGTTGT
>PVKS010013969.1:0-49496 GCA_004027875.1 Aplodontia rufa | reverse complement strand
AAAAAAAAAAAAAAAAAAAAAAGGCCCATTCCTTCCTATCTCCCAACCACAGGAGATACCACAGAGCAGCAGGGATTTGTGGACACCCTACTTCAACCTACACCTCTCATTAATTAGTTTATGTCCTTTGGCAAGTGAGTACACTTTCCTCAATCGTACAATTAAGGAAGATAGACCATATCAACGTTTCCAAAATGTGAAACTTGTCTGTAAAAATAAATAATACTGGATCAAACTACAAAATAAAAACCTCCCTTTTTAATTGTTCTTCAATTTTTGTAATCCTATGGAGGGGATCTCTTTTTGATGTTTGAAAGTGTTTTTTGGTTTTTATTTGCCGGGGCAGGGTGGGGGTGGTTTTATTTATTTTTTCATATGGCCTTTGTTTCTCTGACACTTAGTCGTGCATGTGGTGCTGGGGTTTGAAACCAGGTCCTCATGTCTACCACGCAAGTACTCCAACCACTGAACCACCATTCCAGCCCTCCCCAACTTTTTTATTTTTTATTTTGAGATAGGGTCTCACTAAGTTGCTTAGGGCCTTGCTAAATTGCTAAGGCTAGGTTTGAACCTGCAATCCTCCTGCCTCAGCCTCCTGAGGGGATTACAGGCGTATGCTACCACACCCAGCTGGAATGTCTTTTTAATACCTTTCCCATACTTGTAATCTCTTGAACAAACAAATCTGGCATAGAACCTTCTGTGACAGGACATGAAATTAAACTATAATTTAATAATGTTACTTGTTTTCATTGTGTTTACTTCACAATTAACTTAGATTAAGGCAAGTGATATTACTTCTCACACAAGGTAGCAATTTAATTTTCCATTTATTTACTTATTCATACATACCTACTGAGGATTAAACCCAGGGGCACTGTACCAATGCGCCACATCCCCAGCCCTTTTTATTTTTAATTTTTTTTCTTTTTCTTTTTTTTTAAGAGAGAGGGACAGTGAGAGAGACAATCAATTTTTTATTTAGTTTTTCATTCATAAGACAACTATTGTGACGTTCTGTGTCTGGTACAAAATAGGTGCTTTATGAATATATGCTGAAAATAAAGGCCTAACATCTCTGTCCTTTTCTGTTGAATGAGAAAACAAAGATGGTGGAAGAATGTTCTCAGATATCACCACGCCACTACTCCAAACAAGCACCTCTTAGCACTTACACTGGGTGGCAGAATACTCACCTTTCTGACTCAGCTTCAAGTACTAAGTTAAATGAGAATCCATTAATCCTTATTTTCTGGGTGGCAGTGGTGGGGGAGGGTACTAGGGACTGAATTCAGGAGTGCTTTATCCCTGAGCTACATCCCCAGTCCTTCTTTTACTCATGATTTTGAGACAAGGTCTAGCTAAATCGCCCAAGCTGACCTCAAACTTGCAATCCTCCTGTCTCAGCCTCCCAAATCTCTGGGATTACATTGTGAACCACCGCGCCTGGCTCCATTAACCCATTCTAACTGAGACCTAACCACATGTTGTGTTTGGAAAAGCAAATCGTTCTTCAAGAAACTTACCAGGATCAAGAGGAAACCAGTCATACCAGCACAAGGTCAATTATAAAGGCACTTTTTGACAGCATAGAGTGGAACTTTGTAAAAACCTCAGAACACTCCTTCCGCTGGTAGATGCAATGCTAAAAAACACTAGGCTTGGGACTGGAGCAGTGGTTGAGTACTTATGGTGTTTGCCTGTCATGTATGAGGACATGGGTTCAAATCCCAACACCACATACACAACGAAGTGTCAAGTGTTGGAGCAACAAAAGCCACATGAAAAACTTAAAAAAAATTGATTCTTCTCTCTCTCATTGTCCCTCTCTCTAAAAAAATAAATAAATAAAATACTAGGCTTTCAAAAATGAGATGAAAGTTATAATAGAGGTCTCACTTTTGCCATAGCAACATACACATATCAGAATACTTTATCATAAGGAAATGATACACAAGTAAGGGAGTAATGTTAAACTAGGAAAAACAGTAAGGAAGACCCTATTTCCAATTCAGAGGTCACCCCCTACCAAAACATGGACCTTTCTCTATTATGTTCAATATGTTATTTGGGGCCTTAGGCAAATACTTGATGAGCAGATAGACTATATAAGAATCATTAAGCTATATAGGAAATAGTATTCTCTTAACTAGAATAAAGCTGTCAACAAAAGGTGCAGGTAGGGCTGGAGCGGTGGCTCAGCGGTTTCGGCACTTGCCTGGCAAGCACGAGGACCCGGGTTCAAACCCCAGCACCACGTACACAACTAAGTATTGGAGCAACTAAGGCCATGTGAAAAACTAAATAAAGTTGTTTCTCTCTTTCTCTGTCTCTCTCACTATCCCTCTCTCTTTATTTAAAAAAAAAAAAGGTGCAGGCACTAAATACGCTCTGCAAGTTATTATTAAAAATATAAATTAAGGGGGCTGGAGTGGTGATTTAGCAGTTGGAATGCTTGCCTGGCACGCATGAGGAACCAGGTTTGAACCCCAGCACCATATACACATACACAACTAAGTGTTGGAGAAACAAAAGCCAGGTGAAAAACTAAGTAAAATTGATTCTTTCTTTCTCTTTCACTCTCTCCCTCTCTCTTAAAAAAAAAAAAAAATTTATAGGGCTGGAGAGGTGGCTCAGCGGTTTCAGCGCTTGCCTGGCAAGCACGAGGACCTGGGTTCAAACACCAGCACCACGTACACAACTAAGTGTTGGAGCAACTAAGGCCATGTGAAAAACTAAAGTTGTTTTAAAAAAAAAGTTAAATATACATATATATATAAATTAAGGGGCTGGAGTGGTGGCTCAGCAGGTGGAACGCTTACTTGGCATGCACAAAGACCTGGGTTCAAACTCCAGCACCTCATAAGTGTAGGAGAAACAAAAACCAGATGAATAAATAAAACTGATTCTCTCACTCTCTTCCTCTCTCTCTTAAAAAAATAAAATATTTTAAAATACATATAAATTAAAATCGAGTATGGTTCCTTCATTCTCTACATCTGTTTACTATTCTATCTACATTATTTTTATTTTTTTAAAAGTGAGGGACATGGGGCTAGAGCGGTGGCTTAGCGGTTTCGGCGCTTTCCTGGCAAGCACGAGGACCCAGGTTCAAACCCCAGCACCACGTACACAACTAAGTGTTGGAGCAACTAAGGCCATGTGAAAAACTAAATAAAGTTGTTTCTCTCTTTCTCTGTCTCTCTCATTGTCCTACTCTCTTAAAAAAAAAAAAAAAAAGAGAGGGACAGTGAGAGAGAGAGAAAGAGAGAATTAGTTTTACTTAGTTTTTCACGTGGCTTTGATTGCTCTGACACTTGTGTATGTGGTGCTGGGGTTTGAACTCGAATCCTTGCGCATGCCAAACAAATGCAGTAACTGATGAGCCATGGCTCCAGCCCCTCTATCTCCATTATTAATACTGTAAGGCAGGGTCTCCATTCAAGCAAGATTTAAGTCCCTGTTCCAAGTCTTCTGCTGATACTATAATGGATCCATTAAATCTATAAAGGCAGACAGGCACAGACATTGCTCCCGGTATGTAACCAGTAGAAAATGAGGCCTGGGTCTCGAGCTTAACAAGAGAAAAGCAGACGTACAGTTGGGGCTGTGGTCAGACAGATGGTATAACCCAATGGTTACAAGCTCAGACTTTGAAATCAGGTGGCCCAACTCAATACCAACTCACTTACGAAATGAGAACGTGAAAAATTCATTTAACCCCTTAAGAGAGTCAGTTTCTTCCTCTATAAAAGGGAGATAATAGCCCAGCACAGTGGAGCATGCCTGTAATCCCAACAACTGGAGAGGCTGAGACAGGAGGATAACAAGTTTGAGGCCAGCCTCAGCAACTTAGCAAGACCCTGTCTCAAAATAAAAAAATAAAATAAAAAGGGACAGGAACGTGGATCAGTGGTAAAATGCCCCTGGGTTCAATCCCAAATACGGGGGTGGGGGTGGTGGAACATAGACTCTCAGAGCTGGGCAAATAGCTCAAAGGTCACATGTTGGCCTACCATATGCAAGACCGCGGATTTGATCCCCAGGTCCACTAAAAAAAAGTACAAAGAAAAAAAAAAAAAGGATATGGACTCTGAAGCCAGACTGCCTGCATTTAAGTCCTGGCTCTGCCCACTATAGAACTTCTTTATGTATCAGTTTCTTTATGTGCAAAATGGGGTGACTATTACATCAACCAGTTTTTATACTGTTAATGTAAAAAATAAATTTGCTAGTTACAAATAAAGTGGCTAGAAGAGTAGCTGACCCATAATCAGTACTTAATATTATTACCTTTTTATTCATTATTGAGGATTGAATCTTGCAGCACTCTACCATTGAGCTATATTCCCTGGCCTTTCCATTTTTTGAGAGACAATGTCAATGAATTTCCCAAGGTGGCCTTAAACTTGCAATCTTCCTGCCTCATCCTCCAGAGTAACAGATTACAGGTGTGTGGCACCACACCTGGCTATACTATTACCTTTTATAATTATTTTGATTGCAACTATTGTTTCAGGGAATTTAATAATAAGGTGACTATGTTTAACTTGGAATTAAAATGAAATGTGCTTGCTTTCTTTAAACACAAATTAGCTGATTATAGAGGGAAAGAGGTACAATTTAGAAATGTACAAGGCAAAAACTGGTAGCAGATTAGGACAAAATATATGCAGTGGATACTCCAAGCACAAATTATGCAGGTGAAAAGGAAGTAGGTAAATCTGGGTGCTGTGGCATGCCTCTGTAGTCCAGCTACTTGGGAGGCTGAGGCAGAAGGATCCCTTGAACCCACAAGTGTGAGGTCACATTGGATAATAGAGTAAGACCTTGCCTCAAAACAAAACAAAAAAACATGAAAAACAAATAAAAATATGAAGTAGATAAGAGAGAAAAAGGAATAAAGAGATAAATATATTTGTGATATGGGAAATACAGTAAAATGTTAATGGTAGAATCTGCGTTATGGGTATATATGACTGCTTGCTGTAAAATCCAATTTTATTTTACATTTAAAATTTTTCATAGTAAGCTGGTGGGGCTGGGGCTGGGAGGAAACAGAGCCATAAGCCTGAATTCCGGGTCAGAGACATGCTGCCTGTCCTCAAAGCTCAAACTCTGGGTTGGGGATTTAGCTCAGTGGCAGAGCGCTTGCCCAGCATGCGCAAGGCCCTGAGTTCGGTCCTCAGCCCTGGAAAAAAAAAAAAAAGGCTCGAACTCCACAGCAAGCTTGAAAAAAATGGTTTTGGAACTCTTGCTCGTCATCAACACTTTCCTGCACCAGAGGAGCAGTATTCAGGTGCCAGCCTAGAAGATCACAGCACAAATAGAGACAAGCAGAGAAGTGTCCACCTGAGAAGTGTCCACCTCATTGAGCTGACATTATCATCCCTGATCAGGAAAACCTCAGAAATAAGGCTCAAGGGTAAAGAATGACAGATGGAAGGCAAACCAATGGGAAACACTCACTCATGGACTCTATTGTCGCCATAGAGATCACTCAGGCCAAAGCTGATGTAGTGCCAGTGCTCAGGAATGTTGGCAGAAGGACTCCCCATGTTCCTGTACATGCTAACATAGTCCAAGGGATCTGGGCCACCCAACCTGTAAAAGACAAAACACAGGTGTGTCAATGTAATCCTGGAAACCACACAATGTCAAACTAAGGGACTCTGCTTTGCCAAACCTGAAGTCCCCATACTGGAGGAACCTGGGGGCAAAATATAACTAAAAATAGGCTACACCTCTCCGGGGATGAAACCAAGGTGTAAGCAGCTGAGGCTGCCCAATTCCACATGTACCAGAAGCTCCATTTTCTTACCTTCAACAGGAAGGGCTTCTTTTAGAAATAAAATAGACTGGGTGGTTGCCCATTTTGCTTTCTCCTGTTTCAAATTACCTTTCTCAAATTGGATTGGCAGGGATTAACTCTTCTTCTATGATGCCTGTAAACATGCCAAGTTTCAAGGCAAGAGGTGCATCAGTCAATCAATTGGGCTCTGTTGAATGACCACCCGGAGCATCCCCAATGGGCATTGTTCCTGGAAGCTGAGGCTCTGCTCCACTCCTGCCTCTTAGACAGCTAATTCCTGAAAGACTATATTGTACCCTATGTTAATCACAATTTGTTCTAAACAAACCAAAAGCCTCCAATCCATGCAGACCCCTGGCCTGCACACCATAGACTAAAGCTGGTCTTTTATCATTGTAAGTGACAAAGGCCAAACTTAAGCTAGAGCAGCTCTGCACATGGAACTGCTGAGCTCTGTGAGCGCCTGCTTCCAGATGATTCCAGAAGACTGCTGCCTCAAAGACAGAGCTGGGACATTAAATGACTTGGGGCCCAGAGGACCACTTTAAATTTCCCTCACAATTTCAACAGAGAAGCAGTTGAGGAAGAGATTCAGTCATTATCTCACTCTGAGGATTTAATTCAATAAGAGTTTCCTTTAGTAGCATTAATTAATGCTTTTAAAAAAAATTTAGGGGGCTGGAGTGGTGCCTCAGCAGTTACAACACTTGCCTGGCACGCACAAGGTCCGGGGTTCAAACCGCAGCACCACATACACAACTAAGTGTCAGAGAAACAAAGGCCAGATGAAAAAATAAAGTTGATTTTCCCTTTCCCTCTCTCTTAAAAAAAACTTCAAAATGAATGAATAAGGAAATTTAGTGGACTTGAAAAACTGACTAAAAGGAAGCCACCAGCAGAAGGAAGTCTGCATTTAGCCACAAATGCTGCATTCAAGCTGCCTGAGATACCTGACCATCCTACAGACTGCAAAAACTTTGCTGGCCCTGGGACACTGATAGAGTGCACTCTGCAGGTAGGTTAGTATGCTGAAGGGAAACTAACAACCAAAAAGAGATGACAGGCAATTCCAGCAAGTGTGCCAATACCATACACTTTAAATATTATTTAAAACTAGTAGGTTGGGCTAAGGATGTAGTTCAGTGGAAGAGCCGTGGGTTCAACCCCTAGCAGCAAAAAAAGTATGTTGTGTTTCATTCTCTTTGCCAGGATATCATTTGCTGTTGTAGAAATCCTTATTTTTCTTCAAGGAAATGATGTTATTTATAGAACTTATAAGAAAATTGCTACAAATACCTTAGAATCTCAACTGAGTGAGTTAGGAAAAGGGAAAAATCTTTATGTCTGCCCTTAACTCTGACTTCACTAAATCATGTGACTAATTCCATGACCAGCTGGACTTAGAAAAAAGTTGTGGGGGGAAGGAGAAAAAGAATAGAAATCCCTGGAAGGACCCCATTATGGCTGCAGAACCCCAGAACATATGGGAGTGAATACAAGCCTCACATCTGCTCCAATTTCCTGCTGCAAATTCCCGATCTTGCCCCTCCTACAGCCTAGGACCATTCAACAACAAACAGTGAAAGTGTGTTCACCATTCCCTGTTCCAACTACCACACCACTGCAATCCTCCTGCCCAAGTCTCCCAGGAGGTGTCACACTAAGGAGAGGCTTTACTAAGTTAAGTAAAGGAATGACCAAGAGTCAAAGTTAGCCCCATCGCCAAGCTCAGAGTGTTCTGCTACACTACTCAGACTCAGGTGAGTATGTGGAAAACAATCTATTTTTTACTTGCAAAAATAAGTTATCCAGGGGCCCAGAGCATCCCTCACCTTAATTCCTCAAACACCTGACTTTTCTCCACAGGGCAGTTACAAGACTGGCGTGGAGCCAGGGCACTTGCTCTGCCTTTCTGCTTTGATCCTTGTTCATCAAAGTCTCAGTTTTCAGCCAAAATGTCCCTGTTGGCCAGGGACCACTTGCCAAAGAGCCATCCCTCCATCGTAAAAAGAATCCCAAGGTACCCTGGGCCACAGCCAGACCCAGGCAGCCTGGGTCAGTCATCCTGCCACAAGAACTGAAAGGGGTGGGGTCCCAAATTTGAGGGATGTGAATTAATTTCAGCATCTTAATTTTGCAAATTCCACCCTTCCCCTTGAATTTTTTTCCCCCTTGAATCTTAGAAAGAACCATGCACTGAGCTGTTCTGAGATTTTTCTGCATTTGGTGGAATTTCTAATTTCACAGGGTGATACATAATCCTCTTTATTTGTCACTGAATGCTGGCCCATCTCTGAAAATATGGCCTGGCTAATAGGCTTGTAGCAGGAATTTAAAATACTGCTGCATTAGTAATACTAACCGTTCTTAGTTCTTAGCATGATGATTCAATATCTTTTACATACAACTCTAACCTTGATTACCAGTTGGGGACAAAAAAAGTCGCCCAATTCTGTGTAGGGATTTCTCCTCACATACAAATGAAACCTGAACAAACAACATGGCAGAGCCAGCCCTACTTTTCTCCTGACACAGGACAAGTTCATCACAACAGTTAAATACAGAAGCGCAATTAGAATGGGTGATTAAGTTAGTAAGAAGTGCTTTCCACTCAGAAGCGCTCTTCAAAAACTCCTCTTACCCAAAGAAAGTTTGCCAGACAGGACTGCAATTGCCAGCCACATTTCCTTCCTGCTACCAGGACAGAAGAGGATGCTCCCTATGGCCCCCTTAGAGAGCAGGTGGCTGATCTCCAGGCTCTTCACATTGTCAACTTTCTCTGCATTCTGCCATTGACACAGGACGCTGGCCTCAGCCCTGTCCAACCCAGCGACTGCCATCTCCAGAAGCCTTCTCCTCCATGACAAGAGGTTGCCATGGAGAAGAATCAGTCCTAGAAGGACAGGTAACAAACAAAGATATCCACTTCCCCCTTCAGGTCTATCCTATTCCCCCAAGGGCTGCCTGCGCAGACTTTCAGGACCCTCTGAAGGCCGTCTTCAGTACAGTGCCTGCATGAATGTGGACCTGGACATATTCAACCAATTCCTATTAGTCAACTTTTGGTCCAGAAAAACCATTGGCCAGGCTATTTTCCACAGTCTTCCTAACACCTGTTTTGCCTGAATGCTGAAGTAAAAAAACAGGTTGCAAACAGGAATGGGAAACTAGAAAAGACCATTCTCACCCAAGGGCAGCCCATCAGTAAAATGATCCTTAACAGAGTGACTCCAAGGTTATCCTGGGTTTCCCAGGGAAACTAGTGCCTAAGTCCTGAAGCTGCGGACAGGAAGCTCCTTTTAATGTCCAACAGTCCTCCCTGCCCAGGGAGGACCATTATTTATTTCCCATTGGAAATGGGAAGTTGTGGTTCCCTTCAATCTTGAGCCAAACTGTGGCTCTCCCTGCCCCTGTTCTTAACTAACGTCTTAAAGCAAAGCAGCTGCAAAGACAAAATGAAGTTCTGCCGAGAGAAAGAACTGTGCAGAGTAAGCAAAAGTTTATCAGGAAGAGTTGCTCCGTCAAACTTCAAAAGCAACAGCTTGACACTGATACGATTTCTGAGCTCATCTCGAAGGTATCAAAAGGAGACCTCCTCTTTATCTCTTCACAAGCACAACGTTCTCGTCTTGCTCGGCTGGGACTCCCAGACCCGCTCCTAGCCCAAGCAGTCCCGTGCCCTCGGAGCGCCTCCAGCCTCGCTCCTCCAAAGCCCTCTCGCGTGCTCCCCAGGCCCCGCCTCGCCTCCCCCATCCCACTTCAGCAGCCCCCCTTGGCTTCCCCTCGCCCACTAATGACCCACTAAAGGCGCCCCCTCCTTTCACCACGTTTACAATTCCCTCTCCTGCCGTTCCCCCGCCGCTCCTACACACACCCCCAGTTCTCACTCTATTCTCCTAATCTCGGTTAACCCTTCGCTACCCGCAGGCTCCGTTAACCCCTTTGTCCCCATTCCTAACTTCAGGCTTAACTCATTCCCTCGCAGCAGGAAGCCCTCCTTCCGAGTGCCTTAACTGTTCTCCTCCCCTCCGCACCTCCCCCTCCCGCGAATCACTTCGCCCCCGGCGCGTTAAGGCTTCCCGGCCCGCACTATCCTCCCCGCGGCCCTGAGCATACCAGTACTTGACGATAGCGGTAACCTGGAGGGGGTTCGGCTGGTCAGGGTAAAGGCGGCGGCACTCTCCGTAGATGGCGTGCAGTCCCGGGGGGAAGAGCGAAGCGAAGGCCGGAGGGGCAGTAGGGCCAGGGGCCGGGGGCGCGGTGGGGCCGGGGGCGCCGCTAGGCCGCAGCTCCGCCATCGGGGTGCGTGAGGTGCTGAGAAAAACCAGGAGGGCGCAGAGGACCAGCGTACTGACGGGCCAGCGGGGAGGCTCGGTGGGTGCGACTCCCGGTGGCGACGGGGGCTGCAGCGAGGTCTAGCTCCGCGCCTGCGCAGCGCGCACTGTCCGCCCAAGCCGTCGCCGCCGCACAGTCTGCCAGAGGGTGCCTCGGGGCCGAAGGGAGCTCGCAGGGGCGGGGCGCCGCCGCGTCCTGTCTCGGCACCTATTGGTTAATATCTTTGCCAGTCACAGATGGGGACGGCTTGATTTGACAATAAGCTCCGCCTCCCCATCACTGTGTCCCAAGGCTCTTGGTCTCCCCCTAGTGTTAGGAGGAACCGTGGTTTAAAAAGAGATGAAGCACCCTTTTGAGGTGCTAGGGTCCTATGAAAGCACTGGGAAATGCGCCGACAAAGTGATTGTCACTGTTTTGCTGACACACTTGCTGACAATTTAAACACAAATCCAACAACGTATTGGTACATTCGTTCGTTTGGCATTAGTTTTAACAGTTATTTTCCAATGCTGGGAATCATATCTAGGACTTCGCTGGCCTTGTGCTTGCTGTTTGTAAATCTTAATTTTACCAGAGCAATTGACAAAAGGGCCCCTGCAACTTGGAGATGATCCAGAGAGAAATGCAGCAGTATGCTCTTTTGAAAGCATTGACACATAACTTCTCTTCACCTCCATTTTTTCACCTATCAGGGTCAATCCCAGCTCCTCATAAAAATTAAAGAGATACTAAAGCAGTTCCCAAACCCTTAGATGAGCTTTAGTCACTAAAAGAGTACCTATACCAGTAGTTGCAATGAAAGTCCTCAGACAACGTTTGCCTGTTAACAATGTTTACTCCTATTCAGAAAAAAAAATGTGAAAAGCAATGACAATGTATAGTCAGCCTTCTTTTCTTCTTCGAGCTAACTTATTTTTCTTTGTGTTAGAAATATGTCTTTCCTATGGTGTACGTGTGTGTTAGAATTTCCTTTCCCGTAGAGTGTGAAATACTAGGAGATGATGAAACATAGCAACCTTATATTGGCCAAAAGAAGGGATGTGGCACATGCTTGTAATTCCAGCGACTCAGGAAGCTGAGGCAGGAGGATTGCAAATTCGAGGGTAGCCTCAGCAACTTGGCAAGATCCTGTTTTAAAATAAAAAAATAAATAATAAAAAGAGCTGGGGATGTGGCTCAGTGGTTAGGGGCCCATGGATTCAATCCTCGGTACAATAAATAAATAAATAAGGCTAGGCATGTAGCTCAGTGGTACAGCGCCTCTGGGTTCATTTTATATATATATATATATATATAATTTTTTAAAGGGCGGTGTGGGAATGGTATGACTGATCTGTAGAATCCAAATACCAACGAATTACTGACCGATCCAAAACCTGTTAACACCCAAGTAGTCGAGAAGACTACATACTGCATTTATGAACCTCTTCAAAGGAACCAGGCGAGCAACACAACCATCAAGTTGTTTCTCTACTTAAACTATCGGTACTACGAACCCCAGGGCACCATGCATCGGAAATGCGACACCCAGCCTCTTAAATTAGGCGGGGCTCCAGCGTGAGCTGAAGCGCGAAACCCGGCGCGGGGCATGCTGGGGATTGTAGTTCTTTGGAAGCGAGGTCGGGCCGCTCCCTGAACGCCCAGTACCGGCGGCTAGACTGCGCATGCGTGTTTGTGGCGTTAGCAGCGGACCCGGCTGGCAGTTCCTTCCTTGGAAGGAGAGATTCCTCTGCCATGGAGTCCTACGATGTGATCGCCAACCAGCCTGTTGTGATCGACAACGTGAGTTGCTTCTTTCCTATCTCTAAAGGGACTTGTGGTCTGCTTCCCGAAACGATCGCATCCTGGGTTTCAGCCTGGGCCGCCGGTTCTTTGTCACTGGCCCGGCCTGTCAGGCGGGTTCAGCTGCCGCCGCCTCCGTCCTCCCACAATCTGCAGGCCGCGCGGCCGGCCAGAAACCATGGGATAAAGAACTTTGGGGTGATTAAAGAGAAGATCTGTAGCCTGAGAGGGATCCTTAAGCCCTTGATTTGAGGGGCCTTAACCGCTCTGTGAGAGCCTGATGCCCGCCCACTTCCCAGATTCCGGCCCCTCTATTGGCTGCCCTGACTGTCTATCTTAGCTGCCTCTGGGCCTTGCCGGATGGGAGCTGCTCCCTGTAGTTATTGGCTCGCGGGCTTGTCCTTCTTGCGGCCACCATAGTGTTTTCCCTCCCTAAGGGGGCGGAGCGATGCATGAGGGCTGTGGGCATTGGCTTCGGGGACTAAGCTGGTGGGGCCGGAAGGCGAGGGCCCGCCTGCGGGTGGAAAAGGGCTAAGTTTTCTTGGGTGCTGGCGGGTGGGTTGGCGTGGTGGGGTGTGTCTGGGTGGGGCCTGAGAATCTGCGTCCAAAAACGGCCGTGGGATTTCAGTAATTTCTGTAATTATAAATGATAGTTAATGAAGGTCGAAAAGAAAGAATGACAAAGCAAGCGGGGAGGTGCCTTCTTCGGAACGCCTAGTTATTAGGATGGAGAAATTATCAAACATAATCCACCGGCGCTCTACTGCTTCCAGGGAGTTTTCACTCGCGTTCGAGTTGGAGCCTCACAAAAACTGGGTGGATAGTTAAAAAAAAAAAAAAAAGAAGTTTGATTTTCATCTCACAGATGAGAAAACTGAAGCTAGAAGAGAGCCCAAGGTCACACAGCAGAGATGCCCAAAACCTGGTGCTTTATCGGTCATCCCTTTTGCTAAGTAATGCATCAATAAGACAAATGGAAATAACCCAAATACGACCTTTATTTAAGGGGTAGAGGGATAATTGTCTTCCATTTATGTATTTCATTCAGAGGATTGATACCACCCAGAGTGGTTGATACCTTTCAACTCTCTTTTGGGTCCCTCCATTGAGGCAAACTA
Source organism: Aplodontia rufa (assembly GCA_004027875.1). Taxonomy (NCBI): domain Eukaryota; kingdom Metazoa; phylum Chordata; class Mammalia; order Rodentia; family Aplodontiidae; genus Aplodontia; species Aplodontia rufa. Next base: position 36,449 of record PVKS010013969.1, on the reverse strand, counting down.
TCAGTTCCCTCCATCCTAGGCTGACTCTTATCAGATTTACTGTTGAACCAACCCTTGGGCATATAACACGGTTCTTTTATTTGCATGATCTTGTATGAGCTTCACCTCTGGTAGGTAGTTGGGGGTTACTTTCCCCAGGTTCGTATATGTAGGAAGTGAGGCAAACCACCCAGTTTAGGAGTTAAGAAGCCAATACCCGGGGTTGGGGATTTAGCTCAGAGGCAGAGCGCTTGCCTAGCACACGCAAGGCCCTGTTCGGTCCTCACAGCCCTGGGGGTAAAAAAAGCTAATACCCATACTGAGATTGGGTTCCACGTTGCTGACTTTTTCAAAGGAAAGATGCTTTATTTCTTGTTAGCTTGTTAGCTTTCCTTCAGGCATACGGCTTCTGCCCAAAAAAAGTCAAGATTGAATTCCATGAAATATCTCATTTTTTACAGGATTTTTTTTAATCCCTCACTAGACTGCTAGACTGTTAAGTCCTGTGGGAAGAAATGATACCATACACTTAATACCTACAGCCTGACACTATTACATGCTTATTAATAAAGTCTTTTAATTGGTTTGGTGGGTAAATGACTGAATGTTTGTATCACAGTAACAAAAATGTCCCTAAGTGGGACTGTAGTGTTTGCCTGGCAAACACAAGGACCAGAGTTCAAACCCCAGCACCACATACCTGAAGTAAAGAAGGATGAGGGGTCTCCCGTGTTTAGTTAATTATTCAATGGCAGAGGCTTAAATAGGACTCCTTATTTTTCATGGGTTTTGTGTAGTTTTGTTTTTAAGAGAGGAACAGAGAGAAAGAATCAATTTTATTTTTTCTTCGGACTCCTGTTTCTCCGAGAGTTGTGTGTGTGGTACTGGGGCTCAAACCCTGGTTCTCATGCATGCCAGGCAAGCACTCCCAACTGCTGAGCCACTGCTCCAGCCCTGTTTTTGATGTTAATTTTTATTTTTCAAAAACACTACTATTGGGGCTAGAGTGGTAGCTCAGCGGTATTGCACTTGCCTGTCATGTGTGAGGACAAGGACACAGGTTCGAACCCCTGCACCACATATACAACGAAGTGTCACAGCAACGAAAACCAGATGAAAAATTTCTTTTTAAAAAACAAAACAAAACAAAATAAAGGTGCTGGAGCGATGGCTCAGCGGTTGCGGTGCTTGCCTGGCATGCATGAGTACGTGGGTTCAAACCCCAGCACCACGTATACAACGAAGTGTCCAAGCAATGAAAGCCACATGGAAAACTAAATAGAATTGATTCTGTCTCTCTCAAAAAAAGAAAAAAAACCTACTATTTCTGCCTTTAGCTAGTCTCTTTGTTCTTTAACTTTTTCTTAGTTGTAGAAAGAAAAATATATAGAAATTGTCAATTTCCTGTTGTCATTAATAATACCAAAGGAGGGGCTGGTGCTGTGCCTCAGCGGTTACAGCGCTTGCCCCGCATGCCTGAGGATGCGGGTTCAAACCCCAGCACCAGGAAAACAACAAAGTTGCGGAGCAATGAAGGCCACATGAAAAACTAAATAAAAATTGTTTCTCTCTTTCTCTCTCTCTCTCACTGTCCCTCCCTTTTAAAAAAATAAAATAATACCAAAGTAGCAGTCTGCCCATCCCACTAGTTCCCTGGCTTCCTGAATTGTTGGGCATGAGTTCCATCTCTAACAACTTTCTGTAAGTCATTTAAGCTAATGCCTCTTAGTTGCACCTTTCTTTTTTTTTTTTTTTTTTCTTTTTTTTCAGGTCAGAGGACCAAACTTGGGGCCTTGTGCTGCTAGGCAAGCGCTCTGCCACTGAGCTAAATCCCCAACCCCAGTTTCACCTTTCTTGGTCTTGATAGTATAATTGGCACTGCTAGATCCACAGGTTCCACATTCATGGATTCACCATGAGTAGATCAAAAATATTTTTGTAAAAATTGCACTTGTACCAAATAAGTACAGACTTTTTTATTTAGCAAATTTTTTTTAAGGGAGAGAGACAGAGAGAGAGAATCAATTTTATTTAGTTTTTCATGTGGCTTTCATTGCTCTGACACTTTGTTGTGTATATGGTACTGGAGTTCCAACTCGCATCCTCCCACACACCGGGCAAGCACCATAATCACTGACCCAACACTCTAGCTCAAGTAAGTCTTGTCATTATCCCCTAAATAAATAGAGTATAAAAGCTATTCACACAGCATTTACATGGTTTTGGGTATTACAAATAATGTACAAATGATTTAAAGTAGACAAGAAGCCAAGAGTGGTGGCACATGCCTATAATTTCATTAGCTCAGGAAACTGAGGCAGAAGGATTGAAAGTTCAAAAGTCAGCCTTGGCAATTTAGTGAGGCCCTAAGCTAAATTAGTGTGACCCTGTCTCAAAATAAAAAGGCATGGATCAGTGGTTAAATGACCTTGGATTCAATCTCTGGTACCAAAAAAGAAAAAAGAGAGTATACAGGAAGATAAGATATATACAGGTTATATGCAAATACTGTGCCATTTTATTTAGTTGTATTTTGAGGTAGGGTCTTGCCAACTTGCTAAGCTGGCCTCAAATTTGCAATCCTCCTGCCTCAGCCTCCCAAATTGCTGAGAATTACAGGTGTGCACCACCACATCAGCTTCTTCTGCCATTTTATATAAGGGATTTGAGCATCTATTTAAAGGGTTTAGGTATTTGGGGGAGGGAGTCCTGGAACCAATTCCCCTGTGAATACAGAGAGATGACTGTATATTTGAAATCCATCTAAGCAGTAGTATTTCATTTTTAAGATCTAAAGAATTGACTAGTCTTTCCTTTGAGAAAACATTTTTTATTATGCTCATAATTCTGCCAAAAAGTGAAATAGACAAAACTTAAGTCATTTTCCCATTAGTATTTGCTTTACATGAAAGATAGGAAAAATCATTTGAGATATTTGAGCTAACTTTATAGAATGAGAATAATGTGTCATTAGTGGATTTAACTGCCTTGCTTATTAACATGTTACTGCAGTTTTATTCCTGAGCTAAGGAGAGTAATAAAGGGAAGGAGAACAAAGAAAAGAGGGAAGAGCCCCATTATTAGTTAAGCCTTTCCTAGTCTTTTTTTTTTTTTTTTTTAAAGAGAGAGGGACAGTGAGAGAGACAGAGAAAGAGAGAAACAACTTTATTTAGTCTTTCACCTGGCCTATTGTTGCTCCAACACTTAGTTCTGTACGTGGTGCTGGGGTTTGAACCCAGGTCCTCGTGCTTGCCAAGCTAGCGCTGAAACCGCTGAGCCACCGCTCCAGCCCCAGCCTTTCCTAGTCTTAAGACAGTTGTAACCACTCCTTTCATTCTACTCTAACACCAGACCAATTCATCAGAATTTAATGAGGAAGATGGAGGGGTGGAAGATAGTATGTGCTTTAATGACAATAAAGTGATAAGCATTTTTTAAAAATAAATATAAATAATTTCTTCCTGAAGATGTCATAAACAGTCATACAAGAAGAGCAGCTGCCACACCACTGTTTTAAGGACTACACCACTTTGGTCAGCTACTATGTTTATTTTGAAACTCAAAAATTAGCTAAGATCTTCAGATAATAGCTCTGTCCTAAAATGGGTTATCAACCTTGTCAGTCTTAAAACTGTCTTTGTGACCATGCAGGCCTAAATGCAGGAACAAGTGTCTTGTCTTCAGAAGTACAACAGTAAACTGGGGGGGTCACTGTTTTGCTTTGCTCTTTTTTTAGATATTGTGCTGCTTTGGTCCCCGTTTTTAAAAAATGGGATATTTCATACTTACAGAAAAGTTCAAAGTCCCCAGCACCACCAAAAAAAAAAAAAAAAGTTCAAAGGCATATATATAGCAAGCACCCATGTAGCATGTGTCTACCACCATTTTAATAAATTTTGACATTTTACCATATTCAGAATTTTTTAAAGGAAATAAAATATTACAGGTAAAGTTGAAACCTCTTATTACTCTTCTACAATCCCAACCTGTGTTTCTGTTCCAGAAGCAATCATCATTATAAAATCAATTTGTTCCTTTGTATGATTTTATAGACACATATTTTATATTTTGTGTGTATATACATATGTTTAGTATTTGTGTTTTGAAATTTTACTTAAGTGCAATCATTTTGTTAGTTCTTTTTATTACAGCTAAATTCAAACATATAAAAAGAGACAGTGTTATAGTGAACATCTACAGATATATAACCTACTGTAAAAGTTATTTACTCTTGACCAGTCTTTTTATACTACATTTCCACCCACCCCCTCCCTCTTCAGTATTCTTCAATATTCTTTTGTATATTTGTGTATGCTATGCTGGAAATTAGGTTCCCTCAGCCTCTGAACTACATCTCTAGACCACCACCAACACTACCTACACTACCCCACCCCACACACTCTCCTGAGACAGGATCTCACTAAGTTTCCAGGCTAACCTTGAACTTGTCCTCCTGACTCAGCCTCCTCAGTCACTGGGATTACAGGCCTGTGCCACCCCGCCCAGCAGTAAATTTGTTTTTTTTTTTTTTAATACTTTCTGGACCAAACAAAATATGTCTTGGGCCAAAATTGACCACCAGTTGACAATTTGTGTCTTAGAATCTTTGGCCCCACCTCTTTAAGGCATCCTTTTCCCACTCATAAAATGAGAGACAATGTGTCTCTTTCCCACAGCATCAAATATAATCAGAAGTGCTTAGTACAAAGTTTGCCCAAGCCACAAGGTCTACAGCCAGCACATACTGGGAGAGCCAAGCCAAGGGAGTTGCTATTTGTTTGCCTGAATCAGAAGAATAGTCAGTGGTGGCTGGCAATGAACTTGAGTCCTCACACATCAAATATTTAATGAGACTACTTTTTCAAGAAGCTTCTACAGGGCATTGTTCACTTGGCTTTGCCAAAGAAAATAGAGTAGCAGCACATTTGCCAGGTACATAGTTCCCAGTTGTAAGTTTTATTAAATAAATTGATGAGACCCATTTGAATGCTTTTGCCCTGGGGCTTGAGCAGAACCAAGCAGCTGAGCTGCCTTCCCTCCTCCACTGAATCTTCACCCAACTACTAGCCTGGCACACCCACTGGGGGCCACAGGGACAAGTTGAGTCTGGTTCCGCCTTGTGCATCGTTTCTCAGCACAGTTTTCACCTTTCGCCTCTGCCTGGGGCTGCTGCTGACATTCCAGCTGCTGTCCAGGTTCCATATTGTAGGGTTCATCTGCCAATCATTTGCACTTGATTTTAACTTTAGTCAGGGAGTATCTGTCGAGTACCCAGCAAATGCCAGATACTGCCCATATGCGAATCTCTGACCTCAAGGAACTTAGACAAAAATGGAAACCATAAACCCTTAGTGGAAAGCAGAATGAGATGCTTGTTGCCTCGTGGTACAGGTAATGGTGATTTGCTGAAGACAGTAAGAAGAAGATATTAAGTCCAACTGAGGATGATTCTTCAGGAGGAAGGCAGTGATATACTAGGTCTGTTACACTCTTGCTGGGAAGGACAGAAGGGAATAAATGAATCTGACATCTTTTTTTCTTTAAAGAGAGAGGAACAGTGAGAGAGAAAGAAAATCAATTTTATTTAGTTTTTCATATGGCTTTCATTGCTCCAACACTGCTTGGTGCTGGAGTACAAACCTGTATCTTCATACAAGCCAGGCAAGCGCTTCAAACGCTGAGCCACCATTCCAGCCCCTGAATCTAACATCTTAATCTGCCTTGTTACCCAGACTCTAGTCCGTTTGCTGGTAAACTAAAAATGAAACATTCAAGAAAATCATTTCTTAAAAATTTCCAGGCTGTGACTGGGTAGGATGGCACATGCCTGTAATTCCAGGGACTCAAGAGGCTGAAGGAGGAAGGCTGCAAGATTGAGGCCAGCCTGGCCAACAAATTTAAAGGACTGGACATGTAGATCAGTGTTAGAATACCCCTGGGTCCTGGGTTCCATCCCCAGAACCACACATATACACACACAGAAAAACGGATTGTCTGAAATATCGGTCTCATATTTATTTCTCTTATTTTTTTCAACCTCTGCCTGGAGATCCAGTTATTCTGTTGGCATCGACACACCCAAGTGAAGGCAGTGAGCAGTCATCAGAAGCTTGAACTAACAAGTTCCTGGAGTCCTCTTGCACAGTACAGTGATGTTCCCACCTATCCTACCGCAGTCTCTTAGCCCTGGGGCCAGCAACAGGAGAGTTCTGCCTCCTTCACTGTTTTTCAGCTCAGTTTACAGCTGCACCTTTTCCAGGCTTGTTGTTGTACTACCCAGGACAATGAGTTTACACATTGTCTTGTTTTCTCTGTCTTATGCCAGCAGAGGTTCCTGCTCCTTTAGAAAACTGATTGGTCCCATTCTCCCTCCATACCGCTTTCCCTGTCCTCCTACCACCTGTCACTGTACCCACCCCTGTCTGCCTTGCCAGAGGCAGGTTTTTGGATGGCCATTCTTATTCCTTTGTCTGCAGAAGAGCAAGTGTGTTTCTGGGAAGCCTTCGTGCAAAGATAATGTTGGCTACTTAACATCTCCTGATGTTGGCTGTGTGTATTTTGGAAAAAGCACACTCCATACCAGCAAGAGTAGTCAAAAGTGCTTAGTATAAAACTTGCCCACTTGGGACTGGAGTAGTGGCTCGCTGTTACAGTGCTTGCCTGGCATGCATGAGGATGCAGGTTCTTACCTCAGTGCTGTGTACACAGAGTAGTGTCATGTTGGAGCAATGAAGGTCATGTGGAAAACTAAATAAAATTGATTCTCTCTCTTTCTCTGTCCCTCTCTCTTTTAAAAAAAAAAGAAAGAAAGAAAGAAATTTTAAAAAGCTTGCCTACGCTAGAAGGCCTTGAAAGAAAGAAAGAAAGAAATTAAAAAAAAAAAAAAAAAAGCTTGCCTAAGCTAGAAGGCCTTGCTCCTTTACACATGTAGCTGCAAACCATAAAGGGTAAGGGCATCAGGTGTAGTGGAAGATGAGAACAGGGTTTATCTACAAGCAATCAGGCCTCAACATCTGCACTGTGCAAGGTTTAGTATCTGTCTAGAGTTAATGTTCACATTGGTTGGGCCCTGGAAGGTACCAGAGATGCTGGCTGGAAAACTTTTCTTTTGGATACCCTACCCAACATAGTAAATATTGTTTCTTTCCTTTTCTTTTCTTTTTTTCTTTCTTTCTTTTTTTTTTAAGAGAGAGGGACAGTGAGAGAGAAAGAGAGAAACAACTTTATTTAGTTTTTCACATGGCCTTAGTTGCTCCAACACTTAGTTGTGTGCTGGGGTTTGAACCCGGGTCCTCGTGCTTGCCAGGCAAGCGCCGAAACCACTGAGCCACCGCTCCAGCCCCCACATAGTAAATATTGGAGCAGCAGATTGTGGGCTGCTTCTCCTATTCTCAAACAAGGCTTTAGGACTTCCCTAAATAAAAGATAATAACAAAACACCTGCAAAGTACAGTGTTTAGACAGGATGTGTTTCAGTGGAGTCAGCTACAAACATGACCATGCTCATGGTGGGGTGGTTTCCGGAGGCCAGGGAGGCAGGGAGAGTTTGGGCATGAGCTGAAAAAGTGGGTTGAAAGCATCCTGTGCTGGAAAGAATCACACGCTTTTCTTACCTCAGTTATGTTCTTGAATTCAGCTGCTTTGATGCTTCTAGGCACTTGCCTCTTCTTGGGTTTGTTGTCTTTTTCTTCCATTTATTAATATTCTTTTCAGTTCCCAAAGTAAAGTATGTTCAATTAGAAAATCCTAGCACTGGGCTGGAGTGGTGGCTCAGCGGTTACAGTGCTTGCCTGGCATGTGCAAGGATGTGGGTTCAAACCCCAGCACCACGTACACAACCAAGTGTCAGAGCAATGAAAACCAGATGAAAAACTAAATAAAATTGATTCTCTCTTTCTCTCTCCCTTTCACTGTCCCAAAAAAAAAAAAAAAAAAAGCCTAGCACTACAAAAAAGTCAAACAATATAGGTGTGCAGTAGAAGTCCTCCACCTCACTCCTCCCAGTCCAGTATCTCCCTGGGTGTAGATTCACCTTTTCTGACTTATGCAATTGTATATATTAAATTCAAATATAAGGTCTCTTTTTGTTTTTTGTTTTTTTAATGAACATGGAACAATATCATACATGTCTTCTCTTGGTTTAATGATAGTTCTGACTTCTATTTCTCTCTTCTCTCTCCTAAGGGATCCGGTGTGATTAAAGCTGGTTTTGCTGGTGATCAAATCCCCAAATACTGCTTTCCAAACTAGTAAGTCATTCCATAACTCAGTCAGGACTTTGGGAACTCATCAGATTTGTCATGGGTTCAGCCCTTCGTCTTTTAGGAAGAGGAACACTCTCAGGTCAGCCATGGTACTCAAAACAATAGCAAGCAAGGGATGGGAGTTGAGTTTGGAGTAAGTACACAGTTACTATCTGGTACAATTTGAGAGGCACAGGGAATAGGATTCTTTTTTTTTTTTTTTTTTATCTGATTTTGTCTAATGTCACAAATTCTATCCTTGGTGACTCCATTGCTCAATGATTGCCTCTTTATGGAGCCCACTTTTGTTGTTGTTGTTGTTAAACAGAGAGGAACAGTGAGAAAGAGAGAATCAATTTTATTTAGTTTTTCATGTGGCCTTCTTTGCTCTGACCTTTGTTTTATACATGGTACTGAGATATGAACCCACATCTTTGCACATGCGAGGCAAGTACCATAACCATTGAGCAACCACTCCAGCCCCTATTTTTTATTTTTTGATGGAGTTGCTCAATTTGAATTCTTGGGCTCAAGAGATTTTCCTGCCTCAGCCTCCTGAGTTGCTGGGACTACAGGTACCTAGCCAGAAACCCGATTTAGAATCTCTTCTTGCCCAGGATGGAGTGTAACATTAAACCGTACCTGCCATTTTAATGACAATGAGTTTCTCAGACTTTCTTTCCTAAGGTCAAGACTATAGGCAGGAGGTAGCATGGAGGCCTGTGGAAGAGGCTTAAGTGAAAAGAAAAGGAAGAAGGCTATCTGTCTAAGTGACATAATTACATATTATAGTCTTACTTATTAGAGGGCCTGAGAAGGGAGCTAAGAAGTCTAATTTTTTTGTTTTTATAATGGTGCCAGGGAACATATCCAGGTTCTTGAACACACTAGGCAAAGGTACCACCAAGCTATGCCCCAATTCCTAATTTTTTTCTCTTTTTGTGGTACTGGAGGTTGAACCCAGAGGCACTCTATGACTGAACTACATTCCCAGCCCTTTTTATTTCATTTTAAGACAGGGTTTCACTAAGTTGCCCAAGCTGGCCTGAAACTTACAATCCTCCTGCCTCAGCCTCCCTAGTAGCTGGGCTTACAGGCTTGTACCACTGCATCTGGCCAGCCGCTGAATTTCTGAATTAATGATTAACTTATAAATTGTTGCTTCCTTGGCTTATATACATATTGGGGAAAGAGAAGAACTAAAGGTATCAAATTTGTTTTAATAATTTATAAAATAATACAAACATAATAAATAATCTATATGTAACTTAAAATAATACATGTTCTTGGTAGAAATTAGAGAAAATACAGAAAAGTAAAAAGAAGTAAATGCCTAATGCCTGAAAAATGAGCACCGTAGATTTTGGGTATCTGTATCCATCTGTATGTATATCTTTCCTGTATTCTGTCTGAAATGAAAAATCAAGTTCATCCCTGCTATCTTTTCTAGTGTGGGAAGACCTAAGCATGTTCGTGTCATGGCAGGAGCCCTCGAAGGTGATATCTTCATTGGCCCCAAAGCTGAGGTAATTCCTGGTCCCACAAAAGAATTCTCAAATCAGCAAGACTTCCATCATTTACCACATGGGAAGCGTCCCAGTTGCTGGACACAGCCATGAGTAAAAGGAATAATTTTTTCTTGGAATCTCCTTTTCAGTCCTTTCATTCTAGGCCTAGCTTTGTTATTTTCTTGGCAAAGGGGATTCAGTGGGGAGATCCTATCTGGCATACCGAAGAGATGAGTTAATTAGCACCATTTTGGTAGAGCTCCTCAGGCAGCATCTAGTAAGCAGAATAACAGAATCATTGTTGCCAACTTTGGCTTCAAGTGCTGAGGCAAGAGGTGGGAGCCAGGAGATTGTATCCTAGAACCAGGTAATGATGAGGGTGCCTTCTGTCCCTTGCCCTAGAGTACCTGTGGGCCCATGGAAATGCAGAAGCCCTTTCTTTTGCAGCTGCCTGGGCAGCATACAGTCTGGGGACTTGGAGATTGGGTACCTACTCTTAGCCTGGGTGAGTTCTGTGGAGTGGGAACTCAGGAAGCTGAGGCTCCTTTGAAAGTGATGGAGCTTGCACAGCTCTGGCCTGGGAGAGCAGGGTCTTGGGGAGAACCTGACTGCCGCTGTAAGTCCTTCCCTCTGTCTACAGGAGCACCGAGGGCTGCTGTCAATCCGCTACCCCATGGAGCATGGCATTGTCAAGGACTGGAATGACATGGAGCGCATCTGGCAATATGTTTATTCTAAGGACCAGCTACAGACTTTCTCAGAGGAGGTGAGGGTCTAGTGTGCAGGGCACCCCCATGTGGTATACAAAGCTGGGCAGATGACAATCACTGCCAAGAATGTTGGAGTCTTACTATGTGCCAGACACCAGGCCACATGCTTTTCAGACATACTCAAATGTATTCACACCATTCCTACAATTTATAGGTAGTATTATTTTTGTTTTACAAACAAGAGAAAAGAAGTTCAGAAAAGCCAAGTAGTATTTTCAAGATCACCTAGTGAGAGGCTGGAGTGGTGACTTAGTGATGACTTGGTGGTTACAGCACTTGCCTGGCATGCGCAGGGATGTGGGTTCAGACCCCAGCACCGCATACGCAATGAAGTTCAGAGCAACGAAAACATGATGAACTAAATAAAATTAATTCCCTCTCTTAAAAAAATAATAAAAAAAATCACCCAGTGAATAAAGTGGTAGAACTGGGTCTCAAACCCACATCTTTCCAAATTCAGAGCCTACAGAGCCTATTGTGTACTCATTTATCTCCAGAGAAGTAGCTCTCAATTCAAAGATGCAAAGGAGGGTGTATTTACTTTCTGGGAGGAATGTTTTTAAACTATTATTTTCATCATAGCAATTTAGGATTTAGAGTTTCAATAAATTTTTTTTTTTTTTTAAGAGAGAGAAGTGAGAGGGAGAGAATCATCTTTATTTATTTTTTCATCTGTTTCATCTGACCTCTGCTTCTCCGAAGCTTAGTTGTATATGTGGTGCTGGGGTTTGAACCCGGGTCCTTGCGCATGCCCTGCAGATGCACCGACAACGGAACCGCTCAAGCCCCTCAGTTTGTCTTTTTATGGAGGGAGGCTGACAAAGGCCCCCTGGGTTCTCAAGCCATCAAGACTGGGGCTTCTCCCATAATACTCATGAGGGTGGAAACTTGACCTCCACTGATTACCTTCTGGTTTCCTTTTCACTAGCATCCTGTGCTCCTCACTGAGGCACCTTTAAACCCACGGAAAAACCGAGAACGAGCTGCTGAAGTTTTTTTTGAGACCTTCAATGTGCCAGCTCTTTTCATCTCCATGCAAGCTGTGCTTAGCCTGTGAGTAGCAGCCTGTCTAGTTCGCCTGACCTCTAGGGGAGAAAGCAGTCCTTTGGCTCAATCAAGTATGCCTCTCATTTGGCTTGGTTCAGAATAACTTGAGCCCTACTTATTCCTGGAAGAGTTGAAGGTGGTGGGAAATGGAGAGACTTGCTGAAATTGGACACCTAGCCTTCTCAGTTGAAATCAAAAGAAAAGAAATGCTGGTGTTGAGACTGTATCCCAGTTCTAGAACTCTCAGTGGGTTTGCCACTCAAGGCTCTCCATCGTCTGAGAAGGACACATACTGCCACAGCCCTTCCTGAAGGTCCCTTACTGTGGTCAAGTATTTATTCAGTGCTGTGTGCCAGGTGTTCTGTTAGGTTGTTGATACTGTTGTGATTGAAACATCCCCTCAGTCTCTGGGCTCTCATTCCATCATTCCTATCATGCTCCCCACACTGCCTCATACCTGCCTCTGTCTACGGCAGAGATGAAATGCTGGCAGCCTGCACATAGAATTTAAAAAGTTGTCAGCCATCATTGGGCAAGGTGGTACACACCTATAATCCCAGCAACTCAGGAGGTTGGAGTAGAAGGATCACAAGTTTGAGGCCAGCCTCAGCTACTTAGCGAGGGCCAATTTCAAATAAAAAATAAAAATCACTGGATGATTTCATATCAAAATCAAGGTCCATATTAAAATAAGAAAAATAAGAAATGAAAAGACACTTATTTTCCTTTACTCATATACTTTTTCTCCTGATCCCTACAGGCGTTTAAGTTTTTTCCACTTATCTATTAAATTAAAACCACCTCTTAGACTGGGTCTCTGGAGCAGTTTAAGAGCAGACTATCTCCTCACACTGCTCTTTGGGGAGTTGGGGAGGGAGCTTGGGAAAGCTCAGCTCCTTCTTTCTTTCAGATATGTTAGGGCTCATTCTAAGGGCCCAGGAGAAAAGCAGGCCCAAACTTTAATTTAGCTGACACTATTCTCCAAAAGAAGTGGGTCTCTTGCCAGCGTAAGGAAGCAGGGATCAATGATGGTTTGCTCCCTTTGCTTTAGTTATGCCACAGGCAGGACCACAGGGGTCGTGCTGGACTCTGGGGATGGTGTCACCCATGCTGTGCCCATTTATGAGGGCTTCGCCATGCCTCACTCTATCATGCGCATCGACATCGCTGGACGAGATGTCTCTCGCTTCCTTCGCCTCTACCTGCGTAAGGAGGGCTACGATTTCCACTCATCCTCCGAGTTTGAGATTGTCAAAGCCATAAAAGAAGTGAGTGGTGCCCATGGGCCTAGGATGGGATGGGGAATGGTGACCTGCGAGTGAACAAGGGTGAAACTCCTGCCTTGGGGTCCTGGGTTAGGCTCTGTTCACAGGTGGGCCCTCTCTCTGACAAATTCACCTTCCTGAATTTTTTTTTTTTTTTTTTTTTAGGGAGAGAGAGAATAAGAGAGAGAAATAGTTTTTCATCTGGTTTTCGTTGCTCTAACACTTAGTTTTGTTTGTGGTACTGGGGTTTCAACCTGGAACCTCTCACATGCCAGGCAAGCGCAATACCACTGAGTCACCACTCTAGCCCCCACCTTTCTGAATATCAATTGCCATCTTGTACGGGAGAGGGAGCTGCTCTCATTCCCTAAGCTGGGGGATGGGTACACAGGTGCCTCTTCCCTATTCTTAGGTCCTTTTGGAGAAGTTAGAATGCACTTTTCTTTTCAAGTAAACAGAACCCTCCTGCCACCTCTTGCCCAAGAGAAGCCTCTGGCCAGGTTGTGGGGACCCAGAACTATATGAGTGATAAAAGGAGAAGATATCTGGGCCTGGACTAGTTTTAGAGTGCTATCTTGGACCCAGGAGCCAGAGAGCCAAGGTTCCAAGCCTGCTTACCAGGAAGGTGGTAAGAGCGTATGTCCTAAGTGCTACCATGCAGGCTGCTGGAGACACCTCCCTGCTCCTGCTCTGGGTAGCAGCTCTTCAAACCTTTTTTTCGTTTTTTTGTTTTTGCTTTTGTTTTTTTGTTTTTTAAAGAGAAGGACAGTGAGAGAGAGACAGAGACAGAGAGAAACAATTTTTATTGAGTTTTTCACATGGCTTTCATTGCTCTGACACTTAGTTGTGTTTGAACCCATGTACTCATGCATTCTGGGCAAGTGCTGTAACTGCTGAGCCACCCCTCCAGCCCCAGCTTTTAGGACCTTTAAGGCAGTCACTGTGGCTGTGCAGATTCTTGCAGCAGCACATCACTTCCCTGGGGACTGGGACTTTGACTGTGTGTGTGTGCTCCAGGTTCCTTGCCAGGCTGACCATTGTGCTTGGTTCTGCAGAGAGCCTGCTACCTGTCCATAAACCCCCAGAAGGATGAGACGCTAGAGACGGAGAAGGCTCAATACTACCTGCCCGATGGCAGCACCATTGAGGTAGTCGCCAGACCTGTCTCCTCTTTCCTCTCAGACCCACAAAAGCTCTGGACCCAAATGGAATTCCCCATCAAGGCCTGGAGTAGTGGAGCTCCCAAGCAATATGAGCAGCTCTGTGTCTGGAAGTAGAAGCAGGGACTTCGTCCCTCTGTGTGGAGAAGAGGAAACTCCAGAGGGATATTCCTAGGTCAGGATGGATTGGGAAGTGGTATGGTCCGTGTCTGTATCCTAGGCACAGTACAAGGTAACTTGCTGCTCCCTGGAACTCCCATTGATGAGAAATTTGTATGAGTGAATGAATCCACATATTAAAGTCAGAAATCTCTTAGCTAGAAAATGCCAGAGATAGGAGCGCCCCCTCTAGTTTCCCAGGATCCCTGTTTGATAATTTTTGTTCCCTTTTTTCTTCCCAGAAGCTCTATCTTTGCTCCTTGAGACCCTTTACATAAGGTCTGTCTTGAGCCTGGCCTTCGTAGCCACCTGCCTTACTAAGAGATGGGCAGAGGAATCTCTTCCAGTCACACTCCCGAGGGACCTTGGTCCCAGCCCCAACCTCTTAAGTTGGTCCTTCTCTCCGCAGATTGGTCCCTCCAGATTCCGGGCTCCTGAACTGCTGTTCAGGCCAGACTTGATTGGCGAGGAGAGCGAAGGCATCCACGAGGTCCTGGTATTTGCTATCCAGAAGTCTGACATGGACCTGCGGCGTACGCTTTTCTCCAACATTGTCCTCTCAGGAGGCTCTACACTGTTCAAAGGTTGGTCTTTGCTCGTGGGTCCCCAGGAAACACCCTAATCTGTTGGGAACAGATAACCCAAGAACCAACTTGAGATTCTTTTTTTTTTTTTTTTTTTTTTTTCCTTCCTTGCCCATTCAGGTTTTGGTGACAGGCTACTGAGTGAAGTAAAGAAACTGGCTCCAAAAGATGTGAAGATCAGGGTAAGAATGTGATAAGGGCTGGACTGGGTAGAAGTGGGTCCCTAAGGACCAGGAGAGCCATGTGGTGTGACTTCCCTTGGGCCTTGCTCAAATTCTTCAGGCTACCAGGACTCTACAATCAGTTCCAGGTGGCTTTCAGCTTACACAATGACCCTAAGGTCTAGATCAGCTAGAGGGAGGGACCTTTTCTCATTGTCACTCATCATTCAAAAGGAGGACAGTTTGAATACCCAGATATGACAGAGTACTATGGGGCTGAAGACCCCACAAGTGCCCCTTCAGAGAAAGTGTGAAATTGATCAGGGATAGACTTACTGCTGCTGTGCCCCTCTGCCCAGGTGGCTTCTCTGTAACAGAGTCCAACACCTTAAGTGACTGGGCTGAAGGGAAATGATTGCTTGCTGAGAAGAAGGACCTTTAACAAAGGAGTATAGTTTCTCCTTCCCACTAGCCACAGTCCCCTCCAGGGAGCCAGGGGTCCAGCAAGAGCAGAGCTTAAGGCCTGTTGTTTGGACTGCATCCACTGCCCACTGTGGGGACAAGCATTAGAAGGGGTGGAGGGATGGAAGTCTCAGCTTTCTCTTTCCACCCACCTCTACAGATATCTGCCCCTCAGGAGAGACTGTATTCCACATGGATTGGGTGAGTAGCTCTTCTGGGAATAAGAGCAGAACAGGGAGTAAAAGCATTCATTAACCCTTATCCTGCACCTTGAAAGAAAGGCCTCATCTGGTTCTGCCCCAGGGGGACTGGCTGGCTCCATGAATTCACTCTCTCAAAGTGCTCTGTTGGATTCCCTCCACTTTAGGGGCTCCATCCTTGCCTCCCTGGATACCTTTAAGAAGATGTGGGTTTCCAAGAAGGAATATGAGGAAGATGGTGCTCGATCCATCCACAGGAAAACCTTCTAATGTTGAGACATCATCTTCACCTCTCTCTGGAGTTAACTCCACTTTAAAACTCGCTTTCTTGAGTCGGAGTGTTTGCGAGGAACTGCCTGTATGTGTGAGTGCGTGTGTGGGTACGAGTGTGTGCACATATGCGAGTGCTGTGTGGCCCAGTGATTCCCTGGGCCCGGAAAGGACGATGAACTACCCACGATGGCGATGGCCTAAGGCCTGGGGTTGACCACTAACTGGCCCCCGACAGGGAAGCGCGCTGGCAGAGGCCCCATTTCTTCCTCAGCTGGGCCTATGCTTAGCTGTGTGGGACTCCAGTTGCCACCAGAGGGAGATCTTCCTGCTGCCCATCCTAGGCTGGGCTGGCCCCACCCTGCCCCCCACCCCCAGGGTGCCCTGAGGCCCAAGGCAGCTGCTGCCTTCCCAAGCTCATCATTATATCCGTGCCTCATGATCATGGACTGAGGACTGGGGCTGGAGTGAGGTCGTCTCATTTTGTTGCAGTTTGGGTTTGGGAGGCAGGGAAAGTGATCCAAAAGCGGAGACTCTGGGGTAAGGAGAGCACTGGGCATCCTCACAACCACCTGGAGACCATGACCACACTGGGCACTTGAGAGAGTAGTAATGCCACCTCTAATTGGCTGCAGAGTTAATGCTCCGAGCCCCAATACCATCCAGAAGGTCATGGGGGAATTTAAGGAGCCTATTGGTTCCAGTCCTGTTACTTGCCTCTCATCCCTTGTTTTAATGCCATCTTAACAGTTTTATTTATTAAAGTATTTGTTCAGTAAGGGGACTGGAGAGAGGGGGCTCATTGCTTCCTGCCCACCAGCCACCCTGCTTACACTAATGTTTACAGCACCTAGGTTTAGTGTAGCATCCAAGGCCTTGCTGTTCCCTGCTGACGGTGATCTGACAGTAACTATGGGCCTCAGGACCCTTTGGGATTGAAGGCTACACTCAAAGGCACCCCTCCAGCCCTTTTCTTTCTCCCTCCTCCACTTGTCCAATACCCTGGAGCCAACAGTTTGGTTGCTGGCTGGATTTTATGAAATAGGAGGTAGAATAATTGCTTTTTAGCAGAGGCCCCGTGCAGGAGAGGGGGTGTTGGAGATCCAGTCCCTATAAGACCGGAGAATGCTGCAGTTAACCAAGTTGCCTTTTGCCACTCTAGTTGACCAGGGGGACTAGATTGAAGGGCAGGAAGGCCCCTTCTGTGTTGCTCATGTCCTACTCTTGACTTTCGACCTATTTGGGAAGTGAGTGAACGAAGGGGCCTGGCTTGAGCCCATAAGCTCCTGGCACCCTGGTCCATAGCAGTGGTCCAAGGGCCTTCAACCCAGATGGTGCAAGGCTGGGGGGACCCTGTCTTCACTGGCACCCTCACCTGTGACACCACGTCCCACCCTAGTCCCAGATTCCAGGCAGTATTCTTCCCCTATGCCGTCCTATGACCAAAGGCCCCTGCCAGATGTGGGCCGAAGCAGGTGTGTGAAAGCTATGTGGCAACCCGCGGACTACAGTGTGCTTAACCAGCTCACCCCCCTTCTCTTAGCCCAAGCCCATCCCTCGCACAGCCTCACACAAACCACGTTGCCTGGTGAGGCCCAGTGTACTTAAATAAAGTCGTTCCAATAGACATATCAACTGGGCCTCTGTCTGTGGCCAGTGTTGGGTGGGAAGAGGGAGGAGCTTTAGACTCTGAATACAAGGCAGTGACCAGGCCTAGTCTGTCCTCTAGCAGACATTGCTACACCAGTCAGATATGGATAGACTGCAGCCCAAGCCCAGGTGGATGAAGTGAAAGTAGTGTTCAGCTGCATGTGATGGCTCATGCCTGCAATCCCAACAACCTGGAGGCTGAGGCAGGAGAATTTAAGTCCAAGGCCAGCTTCAGCGATTTAGTAAGGCCCTCAAAAAATAAAAAAGACTGGGGATATAGCTCAGTGGTGAAGTGCCCCTGAATTCAATCCCCTGTACCAAAAAAAGAAAAAATGGTATTCACACCAAAGCCTTGGTTGAAGAACTAAGGGTCTAACCCCTGTTTGCACATTCAAGCCCATGGGTGAGGCTCTACTCCAAACAGCATCTGTGAAGTCAAGTTCTCCATACTTTTGTGTAAAACCTAGGAATTTATAAAAATGCAGGACTCACTTTTGGAATTTTTTTTTTAAGAAGAGAATTTTATTTAGTTTTTCATTGCTCTGACACTTAGTTGTATATGTGGTGCTGGGGTTCAAACCTGGGTCCTCATACATGCCAGGCAAGTGCAATACCACTGAGCCACCGTTTGTTGTACTCTGATTAATCATTTCTTCCCATTTTGAACCCACACCTGGGGGGGAAATTACCAGGTCCCTAGCAAATGTTAACCATTTAACCTTCCCAACAACCCTACAAAGTATAGGTGTTTTTATGATCCATGACGC
The DNA here is from genome assembly GCA_004027875.1 of Aplodontia rufa. NCBI lineage: Eukaryota > Metazoa > Chordata > Mammalia > Rodentia > Aplodontiidae > Aplodontia > Aplodontia rufa. The sequence continues at coordinate 18,224 of PVKS010013969.1, read as the reverse complement.
AATCTCCCAAAGCTCTCCTCATTTATGAACTAGGGTGCATGCCCAAATAATACAACCCTAGAGTCTACATTCAGATACCCTGTGCAGACCTCAAAACCACTGGTCTAAAGCAGCAAGTCCCAATTAGAGTCAGTTTTGACCCCAAGATTTATCCAGCTGTGTCTGGAGACATGTTTGGTTGTCACTGGGGGTGGGGAGGGAGACATGGTAGGTAAAGAAGGCCAAGGATGCTAAACACCCAATGCAAATTGCAGCCCCAATGTCTCTAGTGCCAAAGCTGCACACACCTAGAGCAATGGTTTCCAATCCCATCCACAGTAGTCATCCTCAAGATTTCAAAATTGCAATGCTCAAGTCATTAAGTCAGAGTTTGGTACTTTGTGAAGCTCACGTGGTCCCCAGGCTGAGAATCTCTGGCCTAGCAGAGGCTCCTGTTTGATGACCATGTCTAGCAGCAGTGCATGGAAAATGCACTGGGACAACTGACTCTAAGCCTGAAAGTCACTTTGGCCTCCAGTGCCCATGCAACCATCTGTATTCTTGTCCCTGGGACCCCAGTGAATCTGATGTAGGTAGCCACTCTCTAGGAAAATCTTAGGGTGTTTTTCCTTTCCCCAATCCCACCAACCCATCTCTTTCCTCTCCCTCCCATTTCCTCTCTCACAAAGCATAGACCTAAGAAATAGGAAGGACTGGCTTTAATCAGTCTGTAACAAAAAGAACCTCTTCAAAGGTGTGTTGGTGGGAGATCCCTGCAGCTGAGGGATGCTACTTCAAGCATACCTGAAGCAGAGAACCCTCTGAGAAAAACCACTAGGAGGAGGAGGCAGGTGGCACAGTAAGCTTCCCTTGACTGGGCAAAAGCGAGCAGATGTATCAAAAGTGGTTTCTTGTTTTGTTTGGGTACCCGGGATTGAACCCCTATGTGTACTTAACCACTGAGCCACATCCCTAGCCTGTTTTAAGTTTTTTAAATTTTGAGACAGGGTCTTGCTTAGTTGCTCAGGGCCTTACTAAGTTGCTGAGGCTGGCTTTAACTTGTGATCCTCCTGCCTCGGCCTCCTGAGCTGCTGAGCCTGCCGGAGAGCTAGCCCTAGCCAGCAGGCAGTAGGCTGGGCCTTCATGCCCCATGGCAATGCTGTGTGTGCCACACGCAGCCCCATCCCTTCTGGTCCTCTTTCCTCCTATGCCACAAGGAAAGCAGGCCCCTGAGTTCATATGGCCCAGCTCTTGCCCAAACTGAGCCAGACAGCAGGGAGGAAGAGACTTCAGTGTCGTTCTTGGTTCAGACTCAAGAGCTCCCATCCACCAACTTCAGGCTTCACTCAAGGAAGGTGGACTAGCAGGACACTGGCAGAAATGGTTCCTGCCCCCAGGTTGGGCAGCATCCTCAACAGGGTGGCCTTACTGCACCTCTCATACAGTCTTAATGTCCAGGGTTTGGACCTGGGCCATGTTCTGGCGCTGGACCTTGACCATGTGCAGGCGCTTCCCGTGCAGTGTGAAGTAGGACCAGGTGAAGAGCTGCAGCAGTGCACAGGTGATGGGCACCAGCACCAGCAGGTAGAAGCAGCCCTGGCGGAGTGTGGGGGCCCTGGCCGGGGCTGGGGCTGGTGGCTCTGGCCAGGGCTGGGTACTCCCCACAGGGGTAATGGGAGGCTGTTGGAAGAGGTCATGACCTAGGACAAGAGAACCCAGAAAGTACATGGTCAGCCAGTTCCCTTCCAAAGTCCATGGAGTGACATTTCAAATGTCATGTGTCCCAAACCACAACTCTTGATATACCTCCTCCAAACCTGCTCCCCCATTCTTCCCTTCTTGTGAACTGAACCATCATCCACCCAGTAACTCAGGCTAAATCCTACAAGCCTGCCTCAATTCCTCAGTTAACTGCATCACTCCCAGGCTTCGTCTCCCTGCAACTCCAAAATGCATCCCACCTGCCACCACACTGGCCCAAGACTTCATTGCCTTTGTCACAGTCTCCCAGTTATCTCCCTGACGTTCACTCTCTCACCTCCCTATGATCCTCCATAAACAGCCAGAATGAACTTTCTAAAACATCAATCAGACCTGACACAGATGCACGCCTGTGAACCAGCTACTCCAGAGACAGGAGGATCACAAGTTCAAGGTCAGCCTAGGCAACTTAGTGAGACCATGTCTTAAAATAAGAATTTTTTAAAAGAGCTGGGGGAGTATAGCTCAGTAGTAGAATAGTTTCCTGACATTTGAGAGGCCCTGGGTTCAATCCCCAGTACGGCAAAAAAAAAAAAATCTGAAAGTAAATAAAATCAGACCTGTTACTCCCCTGCCTGTAACTCTCCCAATATCTTCTCTGTGCAACACAAATAAAATCCAAACCATGCCATGATCTACAAAGTCCTCTTCACTGCCAGACTCATCTGCAAAACTCCTGATAAATGGGGCCTTGCCACTTGCCATTCTGTATGCCTATGATACACTGAGATCTTTTTTTTCCCCCCGTGGGTACTAGGGATTGAAACCAAGGGTATTTAACCACTGAGCCACTTCCCCAGCCCTTTTTGTTTTTTATTTTGAAGCAGGGTCTTGCTAAGTTACTCAGGGCCTCACTAAGTTGCTGAGGCTGGCTTTGAACTTGCGATCCTCCTGCCTCAGCCTCCCATATCACTGGGATTACAGGTGTGCACCACCACACTGGGCAATTCACTGAGATCTTTTCTTGATCAAACGCTTGCCATTCAGTTCACATCCTGAGGGTCACCTTGAAGGAGAGGGCTTGCATGGATATAGGAAGTGGCTTGTCAGTCATAGAGGCTCTCATTTCTCTATTTTACCACTACACTCATCACTACTTGATATATCCTTGTTTGGTTGTTTATTGCCAACTCCCTGCCCCGAACTAGAGTATGAGCTCTGTGATAGCAAAGACTTTGCCTGTTACTCATCGTGACTTCTTCAGTACAGAGAGTAGGTATTCCATACCACTTGAACGAATGAAACAACAAAGGAACCAGACAAAGTTCTACCTGTGTGGAGAGGCCCAATGAAGGGTGGCAGCCCACAGCAGCCTGGGCCTAGTCTGTGGCCATTTTCTCTCCCTCACTGAACCTAGAGCCAAGCTTGCCAGCTGGTGCACCAGGTAAGCTGTGCCTCTGCAGCCTCACCTGTATAGAAGCAGAGTAGCCAGGTGCCCAGTAGTGGGGCAAAGGTCTGGCCTGGTTTGGTCACCAGGGCAACCATGCCAAAGAGAAGTGCCGAAGCCGCCTGTTTGCGATGGTTCAGCACCAGGTCCTCATCCACCAGGTCAGTGACCACCAGGGTCAACAACTTGCAGGTGCCCTCAGTGAAGACACGGTTGCTGCCAGAAGAGAGAGTGGGCAAGGGTGAAGGGGTGGGACAGAAGTGTGATTTGGGGGTGAGGGTGAGCAGAAGCATACCTGGCAATGAAGAAGCAGAGCAGGCCAGGATGGTCTGGGCCAGCCACCAGCATGAGCAGGCTAAGACCCAGCTTGAGCAGGAAGAGCCCCCGCACCACCGCGTAGACACCCCAGCGCCGACATAGGGGCAGGAAGTAGAGGTTGTTGAGATGGGGAGCGACATAAGAGATGCCTGGGGAGGGAAGAGGGCATTCCTTGTCAGGCACTGCCATAGTGATTGACATTGTAACCATCAGAATCAGAGTTTGTGTTGATTGCACACTAAAAATGTGCTGGGCTCTGTGCTAAGAGTGGCACTTTTTTTTTTTCCTTTTACTTTTCAGTACTGGGGATGAAACCCAGGGCCAAGATCAATATCACTGAACCACTTCCCCAGCCATTGTGTATATATGTTCCAGGGGAGATGTTAGTTAGGTTTGTTTGTGGGACTTTTTGGTGGTACTGGGGATTGAACCCAGGGGTGCTCTACCACTGAGCTACATTTCCAGCCCTTTAAAATTTTGAGTCAGGCTCTAAGTTGCTGAGGCTGGCTTCAAACTTGCAATCCTCCTGCCTCAACCTCCAGAGTCACTGGGATGATAGGCACGTAAGCATGCCCAGCTTCCCCAACCTTGTATTTATTTACTTATTTTAAGAGAGAAAGGGATAGTGAGAGTGAGTGAGAGAGAGAGAGAGAATGAATAAATTTTATTTAGTTTTTCATGTGGCTTTTGTTGCTCCAAGACTTTGTTGTATACATGGTGCTGGGGTTTGAACCCGCATTCTTGTGCATTCCAGGCAAGTGCTATAGCCACTGCTCCAGCTCCTCCCCAACCCTTTTAAACTGTATATTGAGACAGGGTGTGGCTAAGTTGCCCAAGCTGAACTTGTGATCCTGCTGCCTCAGTTTCTGGAGTAGCTGGGATTCTAGGTGTTCACCACACCAAAAACTTATATTCAATATTCCAGTTAAATATAGTTGTCCCTTGGCATCCTCAGATGATTCCAGGACCATCTGGGGATAACAAAATCCATGGATGCCTAAGTCCTTCATATAAAATGCCATAGTATTTGCATCTAACCTATTCATATGCCCCCCACACTTATAATGCCTAACACCATGTAAATGCCATGCAAATCACTGTTATACTGTATTGTTTAGGAGGTAATAACAAAAGACTGAACACGTTCAGTGCACATGCAATTTGCTGAATATTTTCAGTCCCTGGTTGGTTGAATACATGGATATGAAGCCCACAGATCCAGGCACTATTATTCTCCTTACTTAACAAGTAAGAAAGGGAAGCCCAAAGAAATGAAATAACACACCTAAGACCACCCAGGGAAAGACACACCCACCTCATCAGAACTTGGTCCTCACTTCTAGGCAGCCACTGTACCTCGCCTCTGGGTGGCACCATCACCAAGAGGATCCACATGCACACAGCACCACCCCATCTCCTTCCTCAGGAAAACAGAGCGGGGCTCAAGGTGCAACCCCATCACAGATCCACCCCTGCCCTCTGCCACCTGGACCCCAGCCAGTGAGAACCATGCCTGTAGCTGGGCTAGGGGCTCTGGGCGCAGCCTCAGTACTTCAGCAGGCCTGAGGCACCACTCACCCAAGAGGAAGGAGCCGGTGGAGCGGGAGATGTGGTCAGACAACAGATGCTCCAGGAAGAGGGGGAAGAAGTTGCTGTTGAAGTGGCAGTGAAACACCTGCAAATGACAGGGCAGTGAGGAGGGGGCCACAAGCCAGCAGGGGAGCATGCATACCCTGGTCGTCAGAGCACTAATAGGGAACTAGCCTCTGTCCCCACGTCCCTTTCCTGTTGATTATCTAAAAGTTAGGAGGTGTAGTAAAACAGTAATTGGAATTTTTTTCCTAATTGAAAACACCTTAGTAAAACAAGTTTCAAGACACAAAAACAATTTATTTCTAAATGTGGTGGGCTTGTACACCACACATGTTTTAAGGGTGGCACTTGGTGTATTAAAAAGATTGTCATGGGGCTGGAGCAGTGGCTTGGTGGTTATGGCGTTTGCCCGGAATGTGCAAGTACACGGGTTCAAACCCCAGCACCCACGTACACAACAACTAAGTGTCAGAGCAATGATAGCCATGTGAAAAAACTCAATAAAAATTGATTCTCTCTCTCTCTGTCTCTCTCTCTCAGTGTCCTTCTATCTTTAAAAAAAAGGTTGTCGGGCTGGAGCGGTGGCTCAGCGGTTTCGGCGCTTGCCTGGCAAGCACGAGGACCCAAGTTCAAACCCCAGCACCACGTACACAACTAAGTGTTAGAGCAACTAAGGCCATGTGAAAAACTAAATAAAGTTGTTTCTCCCTTTCTCTGTCTCTCTCACTGTCCCTCTTTCTTTAAAAAAAAATAAATAAAATAAAATAAAAATAAAAAATAAAAAAAAGGTTGTCATGAGGGCTGGAGCAGTGGCTCAGCAGTTACTGCACTTGCCTGGCATGCGTAAGATCATGGGTCCAAACCCCAGAACCATGTATACAACAGAGTATTAGAGCAACAAAAGCCACATGAAAAGCTAAATAAAATTGCTTCTCTCTCTCTCACACTGTCCCTCTCTCTTTAAAAAAAAAAAAAGAAGAAGAAGAAGGAGGAGGAGAAGGGGAGGAGAAGGGGGGAAGAGGAGGAGGAGGAAGAGGAGGAAGAAGATGATGATGATGATTGTCATGGGGGGCTGGAGCACTGACTCAGCAGTTGGAGCATTTGCCTGGCATGCACAAGGACCCGCATTCAAAGCCCAGCACTACATACACAGCTAAGTGTTAGAGAAACAAAGCCTAGATGAAAAAATAAAGTTGATTTTTCTCTTTAATTTCTATAAATTTTTCATTTTATTTTTTTTAAAGAGAGAGGGACAGTGAGAGAAAGAGAGAGAGAGAATCAATTGTATTTAGTTTTCCATGTGGCTTTCATTGCTCTAACACTGCATTGTGTACGTGGTGCTGGAGTTTGAACTCATGTATTTGTGCATGCAAGGCAAGGGCTATAACCGCTCAGCCACAGCTCCAGCCCTCTCCCTCTCTTTAAAAAAAAAAAAAAAAAAAGATTATCATGGAGTCCCAGTAGGGGACATTTTTCAGTTCTCACTTTAGAGGGGAGGACAGGCTCCCAGAGAGGCTAAGACCTGCTTGATATCATTCAGGGAGTGAAGTGGTCAGACAACACTGAAGTCCCAACCTTGGTTCCTGCCACCAAGTTGCTCAGCAAGGCCTCCTAAGTGCCCAGCTCCTGCAGCACCCATCCTGTTGAGTGCATTACAGCCCAGTCACTAGGGGGAATGTACCACTGCCCATACCTGCACCAGGTCCATGCCCACAAACCACAGGAAGTTTGGGTGGTGTGCCAGCTGCCGGAGGTACTGACCCAAGGTGATGCTGCCTGCTTCCTCACTGCCCACTAGCAGCTCCTCTCCACACAGGCTATAGGGCAAAGGAGAGTTGAGAACTGCTGGGGCTGGCCACAGTCAGCTCCCACCCCAGGGCAGCCACCCATCAGTCACCAGACCCAGCATTGAAATCAGACTTGGATCCTGAGGAGCCACTCACCCACAATCCATGGCCAAGGTTGGGCACCCTGGGTCCCTTCCGGCCACCTCAACCCGCCGCCTCAGCAGTTGTGTGGCCCCCAGAAAGCCCAGCCCAGAGCCAGCGGCCAGTACCACACAGAAGGCACGAAAGGAGGAGAAGTCCTCCTTGTTCCAAAAGGCGTAGGAGGCAAAGACAGAGAGGGAGCCAGCCGCGCTGAAGAGGGAGCAGTAGAAGTTGAGATGGGTGCGGTCATGGGCCGAGAGGGCCAGGTCGGCCAGCAAGGCATGATGGTGAAGGTCCACGAGTGTCAGGAAGCCATCATAGAGACACAGGCACAGCAAGAACTGCAGGCCAGCAGGGGCCCAGGGCACCCAGAATGCCAGGAATGACAGTGCCAGCAGTGGCCCGTGCCTGCCCAGCGCCCGCACCCGTGCCAGCACCACGGCCCTCGAGGACAGCCTTGCGCCTGACCTGCCAGGGAGAGGAAGGAGATGCCCTTTTGGCCTCAGCAGATCAGGTCGCACCCCAAGTCTCCAGCTTGGGTGCGCTCTTTCCTCTGACCTTCCTCCCCCACCCCCCACAGCCTGTCAGCTGATGGCCAAGGGCAGTGGGATACACACTTCTCAGGCTTGGGGGCAGTGATGAGCCCAAGCAGGGAGGGAAAGGGATCTGACAGAAGCAGCATAGGGTGTCTGCTGTGCAGAGCTCTGAGAAGCCACATAAGCCAAGCTGGGGTCAGTCTCTCCCCGTGGTGAGCAAGGCAGGGGTTAGGCAAGGCCAACTCTCCAACCTGGACAGAACTGCCCTGGGCCCAGCAAGGGAGTGGATCCACATCCAACACCTGAACTGGCCTTTCTTCCCCCACCCCAAATGCAGGCTGGGGCTCTCCTCCATTAGGGAGTGGTGGAGACTGAAGCAGTTTTGAGCCATCCCAAGATACAAACCAGGGCTGGGAGCTGAGGAACTGGCGGTCACTGAGCCAGCCAAACAGGGGGTCGTTGAGGCTGTTCCAGAGAAGAAACACCGTCTGCAGGCAAAAGGAGATGGGGCAGGTGCCTTCCAGGAAGCGTCTACCAGAGTTCCCACCCACCGAGGTGGCCCCAGCTGTGCTGCCTGCATGCTCCCAGCCACTCGCCCATCAATGCCCCATCGAAGGTCTAGCTGGTAAGTGTAACCAGATGACAAATTGGCACGTGTGGCTGAATTGCACATGAACATACAGAACAGTGAATACATAAGACAGTGGCCAGGAAAACTGATCTAATCCCCACTAAGAGGTCTTCGGGGCGCCTGCCAGCTTTTCTGGCTGAGTTCTGGTGGACAGCCTGGCCTGCCCCATGTCCCTGAATAGGTGGGACCCAGCACCTGCCGTCTGCCAGGCAGTCCATGCATCCACCCAGCTGGCTGCTCAATGCTGACCCTACCTCTCCAACCCAGAAGGCCACTTTGTTGATCTTGTACACTGAGACAAAGGTGTCCACGTAGTAGAGCAGGAACACATTGTGCAGGATGGAGGTGAAGAGGGCCAGGGAGCCATAGACCACAGCCGTGGGGAGGCCCAATAACCAGGCCTGGAGCCAGCTCAGCCCCATTGCTGCTAGCCCCTGATTTAGCCCCAGGAGCACTGGCAAGGGCTCATGGACACCAACAATCTCGCCATTCTTGTCCCTGAGAAAGAAGGAGTCAGTTAGCAACAAAGATCAGAGCCTCATTTGCTCCTAACCCCATCTTCTGAGTCTTTTTTTTTTTTTAAGAAACAGGGACAGTGAGAGAAAGAAACAATTTTTATTTAGTTTTCCATGTGGCCTTTGTTGTTCCGCAACATTGTTGTGTACGTGGTGCTGGGGTTTGAACTTGGGTACTCGCACACGCTGGGCAAGCACCGTAACCACTGAGCCACTGCTCCAGATCCCATGTTCTGAGTCCTTTAAAGACTCATCTCCAGGTAGGCATGGTGGTGCATATCTAATCCCAGAGGCTCCCCAGAGGACAGCAAGTTCAAAGCCAGCCTCAGCAACTTAGCAAGACCCTGTCTCAAAATGAACAATAAAAAGGGGTAGAGGATGTGGCTCAATGGTTAAGCATCCCTGGGTTCAATCCCTGGTATAAAAAAAGAAAAAAGAAAAAACCTCATCTCCAGCCAGGTGTGATAGCACATGCCTGCAATCCCAGCTACTCACAATGGTAAGACAGGAGAATCACATGTCAAGGCCAGGACTAAGGGTGTGCCTCAGTGGGAGAGCATTGCCTAGCATGCGCAAGAACCTGGGTTCAATCCCACGTACTGACCTCCCCCAGATAAACATATTACAAGTTCAAGGCCAGCCTGGCAACTCAACTAAGTAACATATTGTCAAAAAAAGGGGTAGGGATGCAGCTCAGTGGTAGATCACTTGCCTAGCATATACAAGACTCTAGATTCAATCCCCAGTGTCACATACACATACACACACACACAAACTCATTTCAATCAGGAGAGAGTTTATACATAAAACAAATCTAGCAATGCCAGCTAGATACCACTACTCTGGGAGTAACTAATCGAAACTGATAAGGCCCCTGGGAAGAGAAGGCAGGTCGTGGGCTAGGGCGGGGACGTTCAGTATCTTCTTACATTCACAGTGTGCAGCCTTAATGGTCTGACAACCTTGAACTTGGGCACACTATGTCCTTACAAAGTATCCTTAGGTAAGTTAACTTAACCCAAGTCTTAGTTTTTTTTTTCTGTAAAATGAAAAAGGGGATGATTAGTTCTACCCTGCAAAAGAAAGAGTTGACAGCAAGTGCTTAAAAAATGAATGTTAATGATGCTTACAAAATCCCTACAAAGTTTATAGCACTATTATGAATTTATAAGAGAGCAACTCCAAGTTCACAGATGATAAGTAGTCTGACGAATGTCACACAGTAAAAGAGTAACAGATTAGGGGAATGGAGTGGTAGCTCAATGGTTACAGTGCTTGCCTGGCATGCACAAGGGCGTGGGTTTAAACCCCAGCACCATGTACTCAACGAAGTATAAGAACAACAAAAGCCACATGAAAACTGAATAAAATTGATTCTCTCTCTCTCTCATTGTCCTCTGTCTTAAAAAAAAAAAAAAAAAGGCAACAGATTTGCACTCAGGCATGACACCAAAACCTTTTCTGCCACTTGTCCTCCCAAACCAAGGTACCCATTCACTGTTGGAGAGAAGGGGGAAACCCAGTGTGATGTCTTAACTATGATAAAAATGATAAGATGTGGGTTAAGATCACAGCTCAATGGTAGAGCACTTGTCTAACGTGTGCAAGGCCCTGGGTTCAACCCCCAGTACTGAAAAAAAATAATATGATAAGAGTATACTTTGTTCATGCACTTTAGTTCCCGAAATTCCATCCCAAGTAACCCCAAAGGAATGTGCAAAGAGATATTCATGGCAGCAACATTTATAATCAGTGAAAAGCTAGGCACACCCCAAGAACGAACAAAGAGACTGGTTTAGCAAACTGCAGAAAGGGTCCACAAATGGGCAGCATCCACACATGGGGTCAGAAACACAAGAACACATAGCATGCAAAGAGGGACCATAGGCTGGGGATAACTCAGTAGCCTAGCATGCACAAGGTCCCAGTGTTCATCCCCAGCACTGAGAGAGAGAGAGAGAGAGGATGAGAGAAAAAAAAAACATACAACTAACTCACGCCTAAAGACTGAGAGCCAGGCGGCTGGAGGTGGCACATGCCTGTGATCACAGCGACTCAGGAGGCTGAGGCAAGAGGATCAAAAGTTTGAGACCAGCTTTAGCAACTGAGTGAGGCCATCAGCAACTTAGAAAGATCCTGTCTCAAATTAAAAAATTAAAAGGGCTGGGGATGTGACTCGGTGGTTAAGTGCCTTTGTGTTCAATCTCCAGTTTAAAAAAAAAAATTGTGGGGCTGGAGCGGTGGCTTGGCATTAATGCACTTGCTGAGCAAGCACAAGTACGCAAGTTCAAACCCCAGCACCACATACACAACGACGTCTCGGAGCAACGAAAGTCACATGAAACACTAAATAAATGTTGTTTAAAAAAATTGTATTGTATCATGTGTTCAAGTCCTTTCTCTCCAACCTGTGAATATGATCCTATTTGAAAACAGGATTTGTGCAACTGTAACCATGTTAGGGTGAAACCATACTGAAGTAGAATGGGACTTACGACTGTTGTCCTTACAAAGAGAGGGAACTTTGGACATGGGGAAGCTGGCTGTGTGGTGATGAGGCAGGAATCAGGGTGCAGCTACAGGCCGAGGAATGGCAAGGGCTGCCTGCACCACCTGTAGCTAGCAAAGGGCTGGAAAGGTGCTTCCCTGGAACCTCCACTTCAGATTTCTACCCCCACAACCATGACCGAAGAAACAGCTACTTTAAGCCATCCAGTTTATGTCATTTGTTGTGGCAGCCCGAGGAAACCAAAGGGCTGGTCCTCAGAGCACCCCTGTGACCCTCACCCCGAGCCCGCCCCTGGCTTAGGTGTCTATGCAAACACTCCACACAAGGCTTGTTCTCCCTCAGACCTAGTTCAACAGAAGCAGCAGCACCTCCACGGGGCCAGTCCTTGTCCCAAGACCCTTCAAGGATCCCACTGGCTGAGTGAGGCCAGCCTCCCCCAGCCCTCCCAGTCCCCACCTGCAAGGCCTCTGCAACCCCCCTCCTGTGGCCAGGACTTTGCTCTAGCTGGTTCCTCCTAGGTGAGCACCTTCCCCAAAAGCATCTCCCCCATCCTCAGGAGCCAGCACAGGGCCCAGAAGCCCTCACTCCTGGGGCCTCATGGGGCCCTCCACTCCGCCGCCTGCATGGCACTTGCTGTCTGCATGAGGACTCTGCCTTCCACCCAACCTCACTGCAGGGGTTGAAGGCTGTGCCTTCCCTTCCATCTCCCTCGGGAGCGTGGGTGGCTTCTCCAGCCAGGGAAGGCCGGCTCAAGAGAGGCTCTAAGGGGATGATAAAAGGGAGTCCCCACAGCATCTCTCTCGGGCTCACTGAAGAGTGACTCAAGAGATCCGCCTCTCACCCTATGCTAGCCAGCCTTGTGCCAGTCTGTGCCTAATGGTGGGAGCCCAAGAGAAGTGGCCCAAACTACCTGAAATCCTCAACTAAACCTGCAAGAATCTGCGCAAGGCAGAACCACAGTGGTCCTATGTCACCCCTCAGGGGGTGGCCAGGTGAGCCCCTGAAGGACATGCTTCCTTTTATCCTGAGACTGGGGTGTAATTCACATACACACACGTGCACGCTCCAAGGGTACTGTCAGGAAAGTCGTGACGTGTGCACCTGGGAAACCATCACCACCCTGCCCTAGCCTCCTCCAGCGCTGCTCTTCTTTCCTTCTTCCTCTAAACTATATCCCCAACCCTCTTTTCGTTTCTGGTTTTTTTTTTTTAAACTGGGGATTGAACCCAGGGGTGCTTAACCACAGAGCCACACCCCCAGCCCTTTTTATTTTTTAATTTTGAGACAAGGTCTAAGTTGCTTAGGGCCTCACTAAGTTGCTGCGATCCTCCTGCCACAGCCTCATGAGCCTCTGGGATTATAGGTACGCACCACCACGCCCACCTCCAGCCCTTTCTATTTTTTATTATGAGACAGGATCTTGCTGAGTTTCTGAGGGTCCACTAAGATGCTGAGGCTGGCCTTGATGTCGAGGCCTCCCAAGCTGCTGGGATTAATGGTGTGCACCACCGTGTCAGGTCTGGCACTGCTTTTCAAAGTAACAGAATGGAGAGACATGACTAGAGGTCTCAGGTGACCTGACTACCATTTATTACCTATGTGACCTGGAACAATTTACTTAACCTCTCTGTGCCTCAATCATAAAGTCATTAGGAGGCAAAAAGAAAATACTTATAAGTACTGAGCATAATACAGTGTGCATCACAATTTAATGTGATGGCTGCTGGATCTCTGCCCTTCCATGACCAGCCACCCAAGAGTGGGGAAGGAGGGGCTGGAGCGGCGGCTCAGTGGTTGGAGTGCGTGCCTGGCATGCACAAGGACCTGGGTTGAACCCCAGAACCATACACAGCTAAGTGCCAGAGAAAAAAAAAGGCCAGATGAAAAAATAAATAAAATTGATTCATTCTCTCTCTCTCTCTTAAAAAAAAAAAAAAAAAGAATGGGTAAGGATTAAATGAAATGCTTCTCGAGGGTTATGGCTTGGGGGCCATAAAGCATAATGTACACCTCCATCACTATCCTAAACTCAGGTCACTCTGAGTCCCTCTGAGTCTCAGAACTCTCCTGCTCGACTCCACAGCTTTTGTCAAAAAGGAGTGAAGGCTTCTGACTCCTCAGAGGTACCCAGTGTCCTGCCACTGTCACTGGAGGTGAACCCCACACTTAGGGTCCTCAGCCCACCAGTTGGCTCCCTATATGCACCCTGAGCAAGGTTAGAAGATCTCAAAGCCTGGTGAGATAGAAAGGTGCCACTTTTGACATCAAATGAGCCCAGGTTCAAATCCCAATTGCCTTTCCTAGAAGTGTAACTTCACCCCTGCTAAGCCTTGGTTTCCTCATCTGCAAAACGGGGTAACAAAATCTGTTTTTACAGGAGTACAGGAAAGAGTAAGCTAATATCCAGGAATCCCAGAGCACCATTCCTGTCCCATGGTTGATGCTCAGAAACCAGCTTCTCCGTATACCAGATCAGGGTAGGAGCAGGTGAACATCCTGGTACTCGGGCCCCTTGCGCTAGAAAGCAAACTGGAGAAAAAGATGGGCACAGGAGGAAAAGTCAGGAAGGTGCAGGAACACAACTGATGAATGCCAGAGCCAGACACCTACACGTCTGAGCTGGAGGCAAAGCTTAAACCAGCCTCGAATAGGACAGAGGGCCACCAGGGTGCCCTTCATCAGCCCACATCTACCCTACCAATAGTCCCAGTTGGTGGCCTTGGATCAACCCTACTCTCTCCCAGGGCCAGTGTGGATGTTGATGCCAACCCCTTAGCTGGCTGTGGGACTGAAATGCAAAAGTAATCTAAAGCATCAAGCAAAGTGTCCGGCACATATAAGACTCTCCATAAACACAAGCTATTATTAATTTTTTCTTTATCTCTGAAGTTCATTTTCATGATTTTTAAAAGATCAGCCAGTGGGGCTGGAGTGGTGGCTCAGAGGTTACGGCACTTGCCTCGCATGCACAGGGACGTGGGTTCAAACCCCAGCACCATGTACACAACAAAGTGTCTGAGCAACGAAAGCCACATGAAAAACTAAAATAAAATTGATCCTCTCTCTCACTTTCTCTCACAGTCCCTCTCTCTTTAAAAATAAAATAAAATAAAAAAGATCAGTCAGTGACCAGCTCTGAGAAACCCATGACTGAAGCTGTCTTTGCCATACCCACCACTGATGCCTCCGGCTGCCTGGAACAGCCAGCCTTTCTCATTTGCCATCCTCCAGATTCTTTTTTAAATGCCACCTCCACACGTTAGTTCAGGCTGTTCCTTCCATCCACAATAACCTAGATGTGACTCCATACCATTTCTCAGGTATTCATGGAACCCCTGGCTTTCACACCCATGAATCCTATTGCCATTCCCATGCACATGTTACAGATGAAGAAACCAAGGCTCTGAAGGTTAAGTCACTGGCCAAGGGTCACAAAGCCATTAGATAATGGAACCAAAATGAGCATTTCTCATTTTACCATGCACCCTGCTTCTACAATCTTATCAAATCCTGCTCATCCAAGACCCAGGTTAGTGTCACAGACGTGTCTGGGTATACCCAATCCAGGGTTCTCTCCCCTTCTTAGGTACCAGTCCCCTGAATCAGGCATCCAAATGCTTGCTTCCTTACCCTCCTCCAGCCCACAAGCTCTTTAAAAGGCAGGGTCAGGTCAGTCCAGACCCTGGTTTCAGCCTCTGCCTCTACCAGTCTCCTTTGCCACATACAGGTGGTCAATTAATGCCTGATAGGTCCATTTACCCCTAAAAGGCCAATAGGAGCATCTGTCTTCAAGCCTGGGAAGAGCAGCCATAAGAAAATCCCCAGACCCCACCGTGCCCCATTTGCTTCTCTGCTTGGTTGTAAGAATAAGAAAAGGAGACGCTTGAAGTGTCCTTCTGAGTAAAACGTGTAAAGCAAAGCGACATGGGAATGAATAGGAATACTGATACCAGCATAGAGTGTTAAGCTTTCACCAAATGCACAGAACCATGCTAAGAAAAACAGAAACAGTGTAGGCAGGGAGTTCAAAGGAGACAAGTCCAAAGAGGCCAGATCAGGAAGGGTGTTGCCACCCTCACACAGGCTATCCTGAGGGCAGGGGGATGGAAGACACTGATGGTGGGGGGGGGAGATTAGGGGAGTGGGGGGTGACAGAATCACATTTATTTGGAAGAAACTCCCAAGCACCTTATAAAAAGTCTCTTCCCTTTACCCCATCACACAGGCTCCTGGGGGATAAAAAACTAGAAAAGCAAACAGCATCCCCCTAATTTCTGAAACAACCTATGGTGTGTGTAAGGGGGGCTGATGGAATTGGGGGAGGAAATCAAGAATGTCAGATTGGATCTCGGAATGAGGGGCATGAAAAAGAGGGTGATTGTGGGCTCTGATGCCCTTGGGAAGGACTAAAGACGGTAGCAGAAGCAGTTAGTGCAGAGGTGAGAAGCTACTAATAAGCAAACTTTGGAGGAGCCCTGGGTCAGGTCCGAATGTTATGGCTAACTAGCTGAGTTTATCCCCACATCTGTGAAGTGGAGAAAACAAATCCATTTCCTGCCTGTCCTCAAGATGTCAAATGAACACGTGAAAGTTTAAGGTATGACAAGCAAAAAAAATATCAGCTGTGTCATTTTCTCAGCAAGCAGCTGACCTCTGAATTGTTATGTTTCCTGCTTGGCGCTGCAGTCTTGTCTCCCCTGCACCCCTAGTCTTAGGAGGGTTACTAGGAGGCGGGACTCTCTATTTCAAATCCTGACTTACCATCCTCCTCCTCAGGCTGGAAATGAACTTTCACCCCACGGAGAAAGGGACCTCTGTCTCCTTCAATGCAGATTACTGAAGTGGCACTGGAAAGTCAGCACCATCATCCCAGGATCATGGACCCCTTCCAAGCAACTGAGGAGTTCAGGATCAACCCAGGAGCCCTTTACTCCATAACTGCACTAAAACACGTGAGCACATTAAAATCGCCCAAGGAGCTCTTCACCAATACTCAAGTTTAGGCCTCACCCCAAACCACTAAAATCAGAAATCAGAATCTCTAAGGGTGGGTCCCTTTATATGTTCATATTTATTTTTCCCAGTACTGGGGATTGAACCCAAGGGCACTCTACCACTGACTGAATTATATCCCCAGACCTTTTTATTTTATTTTAAATTTTTGAGGGCCTGGAGCCGTGGTTCTGCGGTTATAGCGCTTGCCTGGCATACGCGAGTACGGGGTTCAAAACCCCAGCACCATATAACAACAAAGTGTCGGAGCAACAAAAATCCTCCTGCGTCAGCCTCCCAAGTCTCTGGGATTGACTACAGGCGTGCACCACCACACCTGGCACACCAACGTTTTTTAAAAAGCCTCCGAAGTGGTTCTACTGAGCAACCAGAGTTAAGAGCCATTATGTCAATGAATGGATCTTGGCCCGACCCATGGCATCCCATGACCCCAGATCCCCAGAGAGTTATCTGGCCGAATATATCCCCTTCCCCCTAAACCCCAACCCCTTCTATAAGGATTCAGCCGCGCCCCCTTGAGCCCAGCTTCTCCCACCATGGACCCCAGAAATCTCCCAGTCCGCAACCTGATCACCTCAAGGACCCCGGGAAACAGTCCCCACGACTCCCACGGTGGAGAGCATTCTCGTCCCCCGAGAACTTGTCCTGCGGGTCAGTCTGGCCTCAAGTCCAACCCGAGTCTGCCCGCGAGTCCCGACCACCCGCCAGCAGCTCACCGCGATGCTAGCAGGTGAAGCCTAATTCCGAGGCTGCGGAGAGCCAGGTGCGACACACTGCGCCTGCGCGCACGCGCCGGGGCTCCCGGGGCTCTCCCTCCGCCCCCGCCCAGCGATTGGCTCCGCTCCGCTCCCGGGACCGCAGCTCCGGCAGGTGACCTGGGCCTGAGGCGGGAGCCGCCATGTTTTTCCTGGGCTCTTGCCCTTAGGGACCAAGTGGACTCTAGCAAAAAGGGGCATGTCACCTAGATTCCTAACTGGCTCATCTCCTCTCCACCTCCACGAAGGGTTGTTATTTCAGCTCAAAGGAAGATTCTTATCTGGGCGCTCCTCCTCCTCGCTTGTCCTTGCTTGTCTAATTCAGAGCATGAACAAATCTAAGCACCTTCCTTCAAGCCTCGTGCACTGCCTAGATGCACAGCCCAGATGCACAGCCCAGGCAGGTTTGGAGGTGACAACGGCACGACCTGGAACTCCCTGATGCTGGACTATGAGCTGCTCAAGGATGGACAGACCCTGCTTGAGTTGTGGGCACCAGAGCTCAGACTACAGGAACCAGACCCTCATTTGTGTCTTTCCTTTGTACTGATGGTTGAATCCCCAAATCATTTTATGTTTTTATTTTGAGACAGGGCCTCGCTAAGTAACTGCAGTTAGACTTGAACTTGCGATCCTCCTGCCTCAGCCTCCGGAGGTGCTGGCATTGCAGGTGTTTGCCACGCAACCGGCTTCCTCCTCATATTAATAATAGTAATAATAAAGTGTAATATTGAGCTCTTACTATGTGCTATATACTGTGTTAAAAAGTCCCATGTACATTTTCCTTTTGCGTTCTCACATTTTTCCTAGGAGGTAAATGGTGTTGTCCTCATTTTACAGATGGTTAAACTGAGATTCAGAAAGATTCAATGCCTTTTGAACACACAAAGGGCCAGCAAAGCTGAGACCCAGCACTTCTAATTCCCAGAGCTGGAGTCTTTCCTCTTCCTACCCTTGTCCAGGACCTCAAGACCAAGTTTGCACAGTTTCTTCTAGTCTATGAGGGGAATTCCAGATCCTTCCTCAACTGATCTGTAAGCCAGGATAGGTTACTAAGCAATGGAACAACACACACAGCAGACCATCCCAGTTTCCCTATCCTGGGGCATAAGGTAAGGATTATGGTCTTTGGCTTGTAGGGAACCTAGGACTCAGTCCCATATGCTTCTCTTCCCTACTTTTCCTTTTCCTTCTTTCTTTGTGTGTGCATGCATGTGCGTGTGTGTATTTGTACTGGGAACTGAACCCAGGGGCACTTTACCATCAAGCTATATCCCCCCCCCTTTTTTTTTTTTTTTT
>PVKS010013968.1:0-49490 GCA_004027875.1 Aplodontia rufa | reverse complement strand
ATTCATTTCAAAAGAATTATATGTTCTGCAGTACTTTTACATTAATTGTGAATTTTTCTAAAGCAATAAGATATTTTTCAAAAGGTTATTTCTATCTCAGCTAAGATTTCTCTTCTTCAAAAAACAAGGATCCATCTAATAGCAGGCATGGGAGAGATAATCCAGGATTGTGGTGGTCCACAGTTTATGCGACATTCCTGTCAAAATTTTGGGCAGTCCATTTAAATCAGCCAATGAGAAACAAACGCTACCCCATGTGCACAGCAATGCGGACATCAGAAATTGGTGGGGACATGTCAGTTGGTTGCTTGCATGTTGGAACTACATGTCCAATGGAAAACTTGAGAGCTCTGCCATCAATGAGCCTCAGAAGCCTAGTTCCATGGCTGGGCCAATGTCACAAGAAGCTATGGGGATGATGATTGGAAAACGCTGTGGCTTTGTGGTGCCTGCTATACTCCCCTGAGGAAGGCAAGAAGTTTAAATGAAAGCAGCCAGTCTTATCTCAGACCCAGTACGTTGGTGGTCTGACTCAAATGGGACAAGGTAATCCTAGGGATGAAGATCATCAGAGATCACCTGAGAGGGGCCAAGATAGCAGAGGTGGCTGCAGGCCATCATTAAACCCTGTTGATTCTACATCCTGATTATCACTTCACTCAAATTCCTACCCCTCATCCCTGCCACCACTACCTAGACTCAAGCCCTCATCATTGCAATGGCTTGTTCTATCTGGTCTCCCTGGTGCCCATCTCACCTCCCTCTGCATGTACTGAGGGAATTCTTCAATTTGATTCTTCCTTTGTCAGTTCATTGTTTAACATCCTCCAATGGTTCCCATTACCTAAAAGAAAAAGCTATTGTGAACTGTGCTGCTATAAACATTGGAATGCAAATATCAGTATAATAGGTTGATTTCAGCTCTATGGGATAATTACCAAGGAGTAGAATAGCAGGGTCATATGGTGGTTTCATTCCTAGTTTTTAGAAGAATCTCCACACTCATTTCCATAATGGTTGTACTAATTTGCAGCCTTACCAACAACATATAAGTGTTCTTTTCTCAACACAACCTTTGCCAGCACTTATTGTTATTTATATCCTTGATGCTTGCCATTCTAACTGGGTGAGATCAAATCTCAGTGTAGTTTTGATTTGCATTTTCCTGATTGCTAAGAATGCTGAACATTTTTTTCATATATTTGTTGGCCATTTGCATTTCTTATTTAGAGAAAAGTCTGTTTAGTTCATTTGCCCATTTATTGACTGGGTTATGTGTGTGTGTGTGTGTGTTAAGTTTTTGAGTTCTTTATATATTCTGGATATTAATTCTCTGTCAGAAGAATAGCTGACAAAGATTTTCTCCCTTTCTGTAGGCTGTATTTTCATGCTCTTAATTGTTTCTTTGCTGTGTCAAAGCTTTTTAATTTGCCAACCCACTTACTGATTCTAGGTGTTCATCAGCAGATGAATGGATAAAGAAAATGTGGTATATATACACAATGGAGTTCGACTCAAAGAATGTCATTTGCTGGTAAATAGATGGAACTGGAGAGCATCATGCTAAGTGAAATAAGCCAGACTCGGAAAGTCAAGGGTTGAATGTTTTCTCTCATATGTGGAAACTAAAAAGAAAAAAAGGAATAAAAAATGGGATCTTGTGAAAATAGCAGGGAGATCAATAGAGTAGAAGTGGGTGACCAAAAGGGAGGGATAAAGAGTGGGAGAGGGGAAGAAGTGTGGAATGCGGTGGAGCAAATTATGCTATATGCATTTATGAATGTGCCACAATGAATCCCACCATTATGCATAATATAATGCACTAACAAAAATACATAAAGAGCTCCCTTACAGGACAGACTAGGGGTCTCATGTGACCTCTAGCTTCCTTTTCCTCCTCCTCTGTTATTTACATTTACAAAATATTTGCAGTCTAGAACATTCTGCACTCAGGCTTCAGTGCCTGCTGCTCCCCTCACTTACAATAGCTTTCTCTTACACTGGAAAACTCCTGCTTCTCTCTCACCACTCAGTAACTATCCCATATCTGTGCAACCTTTCCTGAGTTTTCTTCCCCATGCAACTCCCCACCCTTCCCATACAGCAAAAGGCCCATTTGTTCGGTGTTTGTCTACTTCATTTCAAAACTCATCATGTTGGGTGGAGCTGTGGCTCTGCAGTGATGGCGCTTGCCCGGCATGTGCCAGTACACAAGTTCAAACCCCAGCACCACATACACAACGAAGTCTCAGAGCTACGAAAACTAAATAAAAATTGTTTCTCTCACTCTCTCTCTTTAAAAAATAACTCATTGTGTACAATGTAGTATCACAGTGTATTGTTATTAACAGTTTATTTACTCCTATGTCAGCAACCATATATTAACCATCTTTCTACCTGAAGTCGTTAGCTCAGTGACTGTGTAACCAGTAGGTGCTTAATGGATGTTTATTGGATAAATGAATGAATCACTCATCTGATAAGCATGTGAAAACTAGATTATGAGGAGATGCTGCGTTAGAGAAGAAGGATATGGATAAAAGAATGAGACCTGAGATGGGAAATTTCCTGGGTCATTATTTAAAATCACCAAATATTAGAATTACAAACTTCAAAAATCACCCTGACCTACCCTGATTTTGTTGTTCTTTCCTGCTGTTTGGGCATGTCCTTCCTCCCCTTTAACTGTATGAACACAATCCTTCCATATTAATTTCAATCCCAAAGCACCCTCTGTTCCCCTTCCCAAGTCTGGTCCTGCCCTTCACGAACTCTCTTTTATTCCTTCTCTCTGCAAAGGCAGCCACTATGGAAATGCAGAAGGGTGCCTGTACATTTTCTTTGGGAATGGGGGCCAGGGTGCCTGTTTATTATGCATTAATCTGAATCAATATAATCTTTCCTGAGAACCTAAGTACCTCAAAGGGCAGAAAATATGAATCACAACTGCCAGTAAGGATCAAACATTAACCCAGGGTTGTGATGAGGCCAACAAAAGAAATAGGCTAGTAATTGCCTTCCAGGATATCAATCCCTACCTTATACACACATACCCTCTCAACACACACAACACCTTTATGGATCTTTCATCCATGAACTTGCCCAATTATAACTGCCCAGCTGTGTCTTTAGTTGTATTCAGGCTAGGTCCTGGCAACTGAGCCCTCACATACCTGATCCAAGAACTCTGACCAGTTATGAGATCTGTAGAGAAAGTCCTTGGTTACTGAAACAGTTGAAGACACATTCATAGACAAATATTTCCACAGGTACCATTACTTACTCAGGGCTCATTTAAAATCCTCAAAGCCAGACTGAAACAAGCAGGAACTGGTACATACTGTTGATAATCACTATTATCAGTTCTCAAACTTGCATTGTGTATCTTTCTGCCCCTGTGTTGATTGCGTTCTTAATTTAACTCTTCTTTTCCATAAGAGGAAATTCAGTATGGTGAATTGGTACTACCAGGGCTGACTTCCACTAGACACAGTAGACAAGGGTCCCTGGGGGGGTCTATGGTACTTTTAGGGGTTCATAGAAATATTTTAATTCTTTTTTAATATAACAAGGCAATTACATTTCTTTTCTTTTTATTGGTTCAACATCATCTTACATAATTAAGGGATTCATTGCTTCACATTCATACATGCACATGTATTGAGAGAGTTGCTTAAACCTGATCCTTGTCCAGGATCTCCCCCCTTCCTCACTCCCCAATCTTGTGACTCCTCTGTAGTTTCCCCATGTTACAAATATAAATGACCATATACATGTATTTTAATCATTGAAATTGCTAGAATTATACACCTGCCTGTGTGTATTTGGGATTCTCATGGGAGTCAAGTATACTCTACAGTATTGAACATTCCCTTTTCCCTCCCTCTCCTCCCTCCCTCTGTGCTCCCTGCTCTTCACAGCTAAAGTTCCCACAGCTTATATGTTACTTCAAATTTGATGGGTCTCTTAAATAAATTGAACTAACTTTCATCCTATCTTGGGTTTTTACTCTAGCTTCCACATATGAGAGAAAACATTTGACCCTTAAGTCTCTGTGTTTGGCATCTTTTAATTCTTTTAAAACCAGAAAAAATATCTTTTTGGTTGAAGAAATTGTTTTAACACATACTAATATATTCATCTTTATGCCATTGCAATTGTAAATGTTACTTTTAATATTTTTATGGAGAAAGGAGTCCACAAAGGCAAAAATGCCCACAAAAGTCATAATTTGGCCCTGATTACTATCACATTAGGCTTTCCTCACATCATGATTAGAATACAGCCTTTCAAATACAAGTCTAAATTCCCATACTAGTTATAAACCGGGCAGGAGGTTCTCTAGGTATTTCACACTCTTGTGGCCACCCCAAATTCTACAAGAGGGAAGTCATGATTAACACACAGTGTTAGGACTTGAGGCTATCTGAACATACAAAAAACACATAGATTCATATTGCTGTCTGTTCTGATGAAGGTAATTCTTACTCTGCCATTCTCTCTGAAATATTTTAATACTTTTTTGATTAATAGAAAAGATATCTTTACAACTTTAGGGATTCATTAAACCAACTAGTTGCTTCTTTTGCTTTCTTAAAGCATTTTAAGGATTTCATTTTTTAATGATCAATAATACTATTAATACATATTATCTATTTACTGGTCAGCCACCATATATTCACCATCTCTTCAGTTCCTAGCCCAGTGTCTGGCAAACACTAAATGCTTAATAAATGTTAGACTAACACGTGAATCACTCCTTCGACAGAAATGAGATTCTGTCGGTGGACTAATTCTGTCTTAACTAATCTCCCACCTTGTGAGAACAATCTTTGACCGGTATAGAAATTGGCATTTTAGGGTGATCGCCTGACCCTTCCCATGTCCCTTGCCTCCATCCACCAACCACTTCCTCCCTCCTGGGCTCTGTTCCGCTCTCTTCTTCATCTTGGGGTCTGGAATGGTCCCCAGCTCGCCCGGAGGCAGCACGGACCCTGATCCTCAGATCCTCCCGGGTGCGTCCTCCACGCCCCAGCCCAGGGCTCCCCTTCCTCCTGCCACCCTGCGCCGCCCACAGCCACGCCCTCCCCGTGGGCGAGATCACCTGTCCCTCCCTCCGCCGCCGCCTCCTCGGGTACCCTTTCGCCCCCCTCCGGCTCCCCCTCCTCCGCCGCCTCCCCCAAGCCCTCCCCTTCCCCGCCTCCTCCCACCCCTTGGTGTATATAGTGAAGGCCGAGCGCCGCAAGCAGACACACACTCGCCCGGACACAGGCGCACTCACGCTCACGCACAACCGGCAGCGGCGGCAGCGACAGCGGCTGGTGACAGCGGCGACAGAGGCTACTCCCGCCGTGCACCCCCTTCAGGCGGCCAGCGGCGAGGCCAGATCTGAGACTTCCAGCACCCGCGACCACCCCGCGGCTTCCTGGAGGCGGCGGCCCAGATTGCGAGGTAGCGGCCGCGGCGCCCCCGTGCGGGCCAGGGTCACCCCCGCCCTCCCCAGGCCGACCTGCCACCGGGACGCAGGGGGCGCGTCGGGCTGGGCGCGCCTGGCGGGGCCGGGAGCCCGGGGAGGGGCCTGCTCCCGGGGGCAGGACGGCGCCCGGAGGCCGGGGCCAGCGGGGAGGGCCGGGCGGGGGCGGGGACGCGGGCCAAGGCCGCCACCCGTGTGGCGCGCCGGGGCCCCGCTCCTGCTCCCGGCGCCGCGCACTGGCCGGCGGGGCCAGGGACTGCCGGGTAGGCGGCGCCGACCCGCGGGGCGGGGGCCCCAAAGTGGGTTTCGGGCCGCCACCCGCACTGGCACCGGGCGCAGAGGGCGGCGCACGGTGGACTCTGTGCCCGGGCACCGCACCGGGCCGCCTCCGGATCTGCCATTCTGCCCCGGCCCGGAAAACCCGGCGCCTTCCAGGCCCTTCGAAAGATGGATTCTGTTGACGTATCTGGCGGCCCTGGCGAGCCGGGTGGAAAGTTGGGTTTTGCCAGATCGTGCTGTGCTCTTCTTTGTGACACTCAGCCAGCCCCGCATCCCCCTGGAGCCCGGTGAGTGTGCATTGGCGCCCGGGGAGCCCTGGTGCCCCCCAATGCCCAGACCCCGGGTGGCCGCACTATCTCGGGCTTTCTGCCATGTTAGGCACGGAGCAATGTCCTCGCTGCATTTTTTGCGTGCGTTTCAGTGGCGCCTTTTGCTGCGGAGGGAGTTATTGCGTCTCTCCGTGTTGGCTTTTTCGGGGTTGGGGTTGTGCTCTACGTGTTTGCTTGTTTGCCGTTTAAAGCCCGACTATTGTTCAGGATAAGCTCCGCCTGGGTGGGGAAATGGCATCCCACCACAGTTGCTGGCGAGGGGTAGAAATGTTGCCAAACAGCTGCTGCTTTGTGTTTCCCTATCAGAAGTCCCAGGAGTAGGTTTGGGGCACGATGGATGGATGGAGAGAGGGATGGGGTACGAAGGAAGAAGGTGGCTTTGGAGGAGAGGGTTGTCACCCACCCCCCTGGCATGCAGTCAGCCTTCCTTTCTGCCTGCCAAACTTTTATGAATATTCCTTTTGTGGCAGAGGGGAGCTTAATTGAATTTAGCCTATTTTCTAAGGAACGGCAACCCGGCTTAACAATGGTTTGAGAACTTAATCAATGAGAAATGCAGGGGAGGAGGAGGAGACGCTGACACCATATCGGGATGTGGCTGTTTCTAGTAGAGTCAGGTAGAGGAGAGGTGGGCAGGGCAGGGCGTAGCGCCCGGGTGGCTGCGTTCCCTGAACTCTTGGTAGCTCTTACCTGTGCCCACTGGTGCCACCCACCCTCGTACCCCCACCTTCTGGGCTGCCCAGAAACTGACAATTAGGCTTGAGAGGCGGCTTTGCGGCAGCGAGCTGGCCAGCCCCCCTCATCTGGCGTTTTTAAGGATGTGTAAATATTTTGCTGAGGATAAGTGACATCAACAGAATGATATTCCGCAGAGCCCGGCTGTACAGTGATGATAAATAGATACGGCCAAACAAAGTTTTGATAACCGCGTATTCTCATGGCTCGCTGTTTCATTTGGGTCTTTGTTTTTGTTGGTTTAGCATTATCTCGCATCCTCTGGTGTGATCCCTTTATTTAGCCGATTCTTGGACGCGTCTCTTTAGAACAGAGAGAAAAGCAGCCAGCAGGGAGAAAACAATTCTTAGCCTTAGCGTGCATCAGGCAAGGTTTTCTGTGCTTTTCCCAGGGGCTCTTTCCCAACGTTTTCTAGATGTCTGTCTTCCTCCTTTTGAGTCATCAGAATTGTTTGTTGGTAGACCCAGAGACTTCCACTAACTTTGCAAGCGCTGTGCGCTGTACCTTTTGTTACGGTGGAGGACTAGCGATGTGGGAGAGGGACAGTAAGGAGGCTAGTGGGTGGTGAGCCCCTCCCCAGTGCCATGCCGCACTCCCACTCCCTGCTTTTCCCTGTTTTTTTCCCCAGAAGGCAACGTGAGGAGCTGTGCCACTTGCAGAAGCCAGGGGTGGGCTGGAGGGCACACAAGCATAAGCCTGGTGGCTCCATTTCTCCCTTTAGAGCTGTCCCCACCCCCAGACACCCCTTCCCTTCCACATACACGCAGCATCCTGCCAACGGACATTTGATTCTCATCCTGACAGATGCCCACAGAGTCGTGTCTAAGGTGGTCTTGGCACTGTGAACCAAGGCAGACTGGAAATTGGGGGACTGACTGTTTTGGCACCAGCCCCAGCATCCATTCAGCCCCCTAGGGGTTCCTTTATTATTCAAAGGATCCCAGACCTAGGTGGTAATGTTTGACCCAGGAGAACCTGCTCATTTCAGGAACAAATGAGTAAACAGTTTTCAGGTGATGCCAGTTGCTGTCTTGAAAACTGGGTTGGTGGGCAGTTGGGGCAAGAACTGTAAAATAAATTGCAAAATCATGCATCCAGACAACAGAGGCACTGAGACAGGGCTAGTGAGCAGCAAGAGAGAAATGGCAAAGGCTGTGAGGTTATGTGGCCAGGTGTTCTGACACCAGCAGCCAGAGCTCCGCCTGTAATGACCCAGAAACTGAGGATAGGACTGGCCTCTCAAATCCCTTGACCCAGAATGGAGATATTTTGTATGCACAGACAGCCAGACATCGTGTGCTCCAAATCCACAATAAGAAAATACCAAGCGTCTGTTCTCTGGCTCCTCCTCTAATCTTAGATTTTGTGGGAGGAGGGAGGGGAGTGGAGGGAAATAAATTGGGAAGGAAGCTAACATTTATTTTTGCCCTCTGTCTGCCAGGCACTTCACATGTGGGAAACCTTTTCAGTGATCCTGTGACCCCTAAGAAGCATTATTTTACAGATAATGCTCAGAGAAATTTCCAGTCACGAGTCTGATTCCAGACTTTGGTGGTTATGATTTAAAGGGGCAATATGTCCTCTGCCCCTGCCTAAAGTCTCTTATTTATTTCTCCCAAAAGGCCAGAGCCCTCAGCCCATCTTCCTTCATAAAATATGCTACCTAATTGGTGTGGGGGGTGGGGGAGGAAGCCCACAAGTGAGGCAGCCCAGTTAGCCATGACATACACTTATGTGTCAGGTGGATGAATCCAAAATGGTGCCTTTTCAACTAAGAATCCCAAACACCCCACTGTTGCTAAATAGACGAGAGTTGAGTGACCAAATGATGAAGCTGTTGGAGTGAATGGTGGTGGGAAGAGAGCTGTCAATCATTGTCAGGGGAAATCCAGGGGTTTGTATGTTCTGTTTGGGGCTCAGACCTCCTGCTGTCATGCTTTGAGCCTTTGGTAGTTTCATGCTGACAAGCCCCGATTTGAACCTTACAAACATATGAGATGGACAGTATTAATTGCAACTTTTGGATGAGGAAACTGAGGTTCAGACAGGGTAAGTGATTAGCCGAGGGTCCATGGTGGGACCAAAAGATGGGTGAGGTATTTGTTACTGTGTCAAATAAACAAAAAACTAAATAAAAATGAGGAGGGGATTTGCTATGCAGATGCCTCATCAAAGAAAATCCCTTAGCCTCCATCCAAACAGATGGTATGGTAGCTTTTAACCCCCTAGAAATTCTGGAGCTATTGGGAGAGCCAGGATTTGAATCCATATATACTGCCTCTCTGATCAGAATATAAGGGAACCCCAGAGAACAAGGCTCTTCAGGAAGGGGGAAATGGCTAATTACTCTTTTCCCTTTCACAAAAGCCTGTGTGGGATTCTGAATTAAGCTTGATTTGGGGAGCAGGGTGACATCCTTGCTGTAGAGTTGGCAGCTCTTGTCTTTGGAGAATGCCTCTGATTACCACTTCTCCCTCCCACCTGTCCGTCTGCCTTGGTGCCCATCATCTCCTTTCCGGATTCAAGGCCTCTCCTTTGTAGCTCACAATTTTTGTTGAGCCTCTGGAGTCTACTGCTCCCACTGCGTTCTGAAGGCAGCTGGTGAGGAGGGGATTTTGGCGGCCACATTAGTACTTTTGGATTTCACACATGACCCTCCTTCTCTCTGTGGCTGAGAACATACAAACACACATGCATGCACAGGCACAAGCACATGTAATATGATCATGTTTCTGAATCTTCTTCACCAAATTAGATTGCAAACCCAGAATTGCTATTGAAAGAAGTATGTGGCTTTGGTGATCTGTTCCAGCCCCTGCCGTGAACAAACCAGAGCAGCTAAGATGGAAGTGGCTCAAACAGCAGATGCAATGTTCATACTGGTTGGCCTTTACACAGCTGTGGGACAGCCTCCCACCACCAATGTACATATGGTCTGTCTTAGTCTATTTGGGTTCCTATAACAAAAGAGCATAAACGAAATGGCCTATGAACAATGGAAATTTATTTTTTCACAGTTCAAGGAGCTGGGAAGTCCAAGATCAAGTTGCTGCAAGAGTCACTATTCAATGAAGGCCTGTTTCCTGGTTCATAAATGGTGATTTCTCATTGTGTCTTCAAATGGCAGAAAGGGCAAGCAAGCTCCCTAGGGTCTCTTTTATAAGAGCACCAATCTCATTGATGAGGGCTCTGCTCTCATAATCTAATCATGCTCCAAAGTCCCCACCTCTTAATAATATCACCTTGAGGATTAAAGTTTCAACATATGAATTTTGGAGGGACACAAATGTTCAGACCAAACATGATTCCAGGGCCTTTCATAAAAGCCCATTTTAATCTCCATTTAGAGGTAGAGCTGGGATTCTGAAGCATCCTAATCCTGGCAGTTGCAATTTCTGCTGTCATCATTAACTCTAACAACTCAATAATTACAGAGAATTTTGGATGGTGCCCTACTTAAACCTGTCACTCCCTTTCCCATGACCCTTTGGTCTTTCAGCCTAGCACTATCTAGTAGAAATTCCCATGGCGATGGAAATATCCTCTATCTTCACTATCCTATACAGTAGCCATTAGCTGCATGTAGCTATAGAACACTTGAAAGACACCTAGTCCAAACTAGGGTCTGCTATAAATGAAACATAAGTGCTCGATTTCTAAGACTTGGGACAAAAAAGCTTGCTGATAATTTTTATCTTGTTTACATGGTGAAATGATATTTCAATACTTTGCTTAAAAGACATATAGTATTAAAATTAATACTGCTGTATATGTTAATTTTAATATGCCTACTAGAACATTCTAAATTGCATATTTATTTCTGTTAGACAGCACTGCTGTGGAGTGCACTAGACATCAACCTTGTGATGTCATAGCACCTCCAGAGGTGCTGGGGGCTTATAAATGCCCTCTGCCTTGATGGTAGATGGGAGACCTGGGGCTGATTCAGTAGCAACAACAGCCTGGCATCACATGATTTTGATTTTCCGTACCTGAGGTGCCATTTTTGGGGGGTGGCCCATCAGGCCAACCATGAGCATGTTTGTTTAGTCGTGTTCTGTGAGGAATGTGGGTTGCAGAAATCTAATGGAAAGAACAAGGCAGGGGTAAGAAGGGGGCAAAGGCCCGACTGTCTTGAACAAAATGGCCCCTTGTCTTTCTCTTTCCACCACCCAGCCCACTACAGGCTGGTGCTCTTGTCCTTTGGAGAATTGTCTCCTGCCTGAGCTAGTGATTTCCTTGACACCTGCCCTCTTGGCAGCTTCAAGTAACATCCTTTGCAGGGATTTGTGCTTGGACAATAATGTCCCAAGAAGACACCCTGATGCTGAGTGGATTACTCAGGGCTAGGGCCAGCCTTAAAGAAGAGAAAGCAGAAAAGAGAATACACACAGTCATTTCCAGACAGCTTCAAGAGAGCAAGAGCAAGGACATAAATATAGCTTCTGTGAGGGAGACAGACTAGGTGCAAAGAAGCCCAGTATCACACACCCGAAAGTGCTGCAGATGAGGATACTGGACCAAAGGAAAATTTGGAGGGAGGGGAGATGATTTCACTGGCACTGCGGTATCATGTCATTCACGGCCATGCACTCCTGGCCCTTCCCTGGGCTCTGGGCATGGCATGAATAGACGGAAAGAGATGGAATAATGAACTTGGGACTGTGGTAATTTATAGGTCAGGCGCCTGTGGCTGTGGCTCCTGAGGGGGCTGCCCCCACAGGGAACCCTTGGCTGACCTCCTTGGGCTCCTCGGAAGGAGCTGGTTTTGTTTCCCATGGCAGAAGCAGACTGTTTACTGGAGCACAGGAAGAATCCGACATTCTGGCGAAAAATAATTCATTAACAGCCAGGGTATTACCAGTTCCCTGGAAAAGCTCCTCCAGCTGCACTAGAGCAACTGTTCTTTTTCAGCGGCAGAAGCAAGCCTCGCTGGCAGCCAAGACTGGGTGTGTTGGGGCATTTTTGTTGTTGTTGTTATTTTTGCCTTTGTGTGTACAGCCACTTTTGCCTTGTAATTCAGAGACAGGAATGAAGGCCTGGAAGGGTCAAAAGCTGTCAGCCACTCTTTCCTTCATGATTTAAGCCTGGAAGCTCTAGGCTAACTCTAAGAACATAGTTTTTTCCTGACCACAACCCACCCCCGAGCTGGGGGCACTGCAGTCACACAGAATGTTCCAGAACTAAAGGAATTTTAGGGAATGGCAACACCTGCTCTTAAGATCCTCTGAAAGCAATTGGCTGAAGGATTCCACCCTGCCCCCCACCACCACACACACCAGGCGGAAAGTCCTATCTTGGCAGTGTGGAATTCTTTTGCTTACTATTAATTGGCACAGTGGGGCCGAAGTATGTGATTCATCATCCCAGTTTTGAGGGCATTTGGAAAGCCAGGCAAGCATAACCAAGAGAATGGGCTGCATGTTTTGCTCACTAAAGAATGATTGAATCTACAGTAAATAAAATGGAATGATTCAGGAAGCTTTTTATGCTCTGGAAAAATCTGCTTTTAAAAAAGGTTTTTGTCTCCTTGTTTGTTTTTAATGCCTGGTGTTCAGAAGGGTGTACCCAGCTAATAAGAAATGAGAAAGAATGGCATTTCCTTGTTTTAGTTTTTTTTTTTTACTCTAATTGCAGATTAAGATACGGTGTATTGATTTTGGTTTTCTATAGAACATAACTAGACGATCACTTTATTTTACAAGATATTAATTTCCATCCATTTAGACTAATGAAATATGCATTTAAAGTATCCCACCATCATCTTAGTATTTCTTTAGTGTTCCCAGATTTTGATTGAAAACCTATTTGATTTATGTGAAAAAGCAGTAAATATGTCCTTAGCACATGTGTAAACTCACCTTAGGTTTTGAAAAAAATGGGGTCTTTTCCCTTTGGTGACAGCCAAGATATGTATGTTAAAGGCTGAGCATATTTATTTGGCTTTATCTGGAGCACTGTTTCTCTGCCTTGGCGCTGTTGACATTTTGGGCCAGACCATTCTTTGCTTCAGGGGACTTCCTGCACACTGCAGGGTGTTCTGCATCACCCCCAACATCTACTCATTAAAGACCAGTAGCATCACCCCACCCCCATCGTGGACCCTGCCAAACGTCCCCTCTGGGACAAAATCGCCACAGTTGAGAATGACTGGTGTAGACCAAAATTTAATAAGTAATTTGAGGCTTTCAAAAAATTCAATTTGGAATAATAAAAGACACAATTTCTCCCTCTGACTTTTATACATACAATTCATGAGGGTGATTAATTAACCGTTGGAAGTGGGTCATGTGCCTGATTTAATTCTAAGGTTGGTGGAAGGGTCCATATGATTGTATAAGCACAGAGTTTTATTTTTTTTTAAAGACAGGTAATTGAATAAGTCATACGTAATTGGGGTGCACATGGTAAGATCTAGCAGTTTCTCTGATTTTTCATAAAGATAACAGGTTTATTCCTCCCTAATTTCTTTTTCATATGCACCTGATTCCAGGCAGGACTTCAAAGCCACCAGGCATCTTCCTCCATCCCCGCCCCTCCCCACTGTCACTTTTCCTGTAGCATCTTAAACCAGAGCCAATTAATTTAGCCCTTTACTGTACTTGGGAGAGCCCTGCTTGTAACATATAACAGACTCATTTCATACTGTGGTAACCCTTTTACCCACGGCTAGATTCTGTGTTTTCTAGCACTCTTGAAGAAAGTCAGTGGTCGATATTGAGTGAATTTCTCACAATTATTGCATGTCCTGAATCAGACCATCCTCCCTTCACGCATTGTTTTCTTGCAGCAGCAATGCTTCTGGGTAAACTCCTCCAGTAAGGACACATGGACAGAGTTCCTCCCATCTGCTAGGACCTGCTAATGCCTACAGGCAGTGGGAGGAGGCATGTCACCACCAGGGCAAGCCCTCAGCCATCTTCTTTCTGGCCTCTTGAAAGGCTGGAAAGGAGGATCACACATACACAGCGAAGGTGCTGCTAGGGTAAACCATGCCTTGCCTGTGCATGGAAATGGAATGGGCACGGGATGGGCAGAGGGAGGGCAGAGACATGGATCCCTCATTGCATGGATATTGTCACCAGGTCACTCCTGCCCTACACATCTCTCAGAGTTGGGTGGGTGTCAGGGGATACTGGTGGAGGGTAGGGCTGGTGTTCAGTGTAGAAAGCGATGGAGCCCACTTCATTTAGCAGCTGCTTGAAGTAGGCTGGCCTTTTCCAAAGTGCATCTGACTAGTTCAGAGTGTCATGCAGAGAGATTCCCTGGCATGTTTAGCCAGCAAGAAAAGACAGAAAGGTGAACTCTTAGGGTCTTGCCAAGTCAGCAATATACCTTCCTTGGTGTGTTCCAGCCTCACCGAAAGAGTAGCTTGAGTCCTTGTCATCCTCAAGGGAGAGGCAATGAGTTGGCAAGGATCCACAGTGTGCTGGGACCAGGAAGATAAATAATTGATTTGCGGCATGTGACACTTGGTCATTCTGAATTTCCAGTCCCTTGCAGGCCAGGATTTGGGTGATGGTTGCAACACTGGGAGAGGAAACAGGATCATACATCTGGGCTTTGGAGGCCAGTCTTGTGGTGCAGAGGCCACTGGGGCCAGTGCTGTGTGCTGTAGAAGCCAACAGACAGGTCCGAGTGGTATGTTGTTCCTCAAAATAATGGCAATGGAAATGGCTGTGAAAAACATTTAGACCTTGTCATAAAAATGCAAACAGTCTTCCTGCTATAGGGAAAAGCTAAATAAACTCTATTGCAGCTGTATTAAGTAGAAACAGATTTGAAAATCGGGTGTTTTTTTTTTTTCCTAGACACTTATTTATAGCAGGTTGGGCAAAGGCTGCCACTATCTTTTGCGACTCCGGAAGAGTGTTTTCCAGATGGTCCTTGCTGTTTTTCTCTTTATTAAGCTTAGCTGAACACAGCCTCAATTGGAAAGGGTCATGGAGACCAGTGTTATTTTTTATTTTTCAGATTACAATGGCCATTGATTGCCTAACAAAATCAATGGATGGGAATGGATTGAGCCTGTGCTGATGAATTTCCTTTTGCATTTTACAAATAAGAAAAATATCAAGGAAAGCTCAAAATAAGTTCTTTTTGACTATATACAGCAAAGCTTTGAAGACAATACAGGGCTACGTTTCCTACTAATTTACATTTAATTTCTTCTAAAACGATGCTCTCTTTTTTTGCTGAAACTCTGCAATGTTACTGTTTCCTTTCCAACATCTAAACAATGTCCAGATACATTTCAGATTGAGCAATTAGCTCTGGCTGCAATTTCCTTTTATGAAAAAAAATCACTAGCCCTTTAGACTGAATATGAAATTATCGAATGTGAAAATATCAATGTGAGACCGTTTGTTTCAAGATGCTTTGTGGCTTATCACTTAGAAAAAGGTGATTCTGCTGTGCCCTATCGAGTTGGATGCACCCACACCAGGAACCTCAAGCTTTGCTGGTGCTCTTAGGAGCTGAGCAGCCTGATTTTCTATCATTGAGACTGAAGCTTACAGCTGAAACCACCCAGGGAACCATCTTGGAATGTCACGGAAACCTGTGGTCCCCACAGGCCAAGCTTGTGAACAACTACCTGCGTGGAATAAGATTTCTGCCCATTTGTAGTGAAATGGAAGAAAAGTGAACTGAGCATTTTCCATTTTACAGAACTGTGCTTCATTCTAAAATGATCTTTTCCACTTTTCTTGAAGTCAGTGTGTCTTTTATAACTGATCAAAATAGTGGATGGCATGTGTATTTTAACATCTTTATTTGACAAAGTCAAAAGTTGCCTAACTTTTGTATCCTTCATTTTTGAAAATCTTACTTATCCACATGGCATTACAAAGTCTGAGATTTACCCACAGAGTCTGAGTAGATCAGGAAGGGGAGCCTTTGTTGTGATTCCTAAACTGGAAAAAACAACCTGAGCAAGAATCCTGGGGCTGCTGCCCCAAGTACCTTACTTAGCTCTTCAGATCCCTTAGCCACAGAGAGCTGGCTGCACCCAAA
This sequence comes from Aplodontia rufa, assembly GCA_004027875.1. Lineage (NCBI taxonomy): Eukaryota > Metazoa > Chordata > Mammalia > Rodentia > Aplodontiidae > Aplodontia > Aplodontia rufa. The sequence continues at coordinate 33,659 of PVKS010013968.1, read as the reverse complement.
CTCCATGTGAAGAATGAAGTTGCTTCTTCAGAGGAGTTCGAGGGGCAAAACTGACCTTTTGAACATTAACGTTAAAGAATACAGCCTCGACCCTTGTGCGCTGGCTAGGATGGACTCCTGCCACTATATTTCAATCACAAATTTCAGAGCTTGTGTGAGTGGCTTACAGTGTCAACATTGCTGCCAGTTCTTAATAGTCTTGAACCCCCTTTATCCTCTCTTTAGACCTAGCACCTGCTACACTTAATGCAGATCTCAAGACAACCCTCTTGCCAGGCATGATGGTGTACACCTGTAATCCCAACAACTCAGGAGGCTGAGGCAGAAGGATCACAAGTTCAAGGCCAGCCTCAGCAACTTAGCGAGGTCATGAGCAACTTACTGAGACTCTGTCTCAAAATAAAAATATATAAAAGGGCTGGGGATGTGGCTCAGGAATTAAGTGGCCCTGGATTCAATCTGTGGTACAAAAAATAAATAAAACACCCTTAGCTGAAGCAGTGGCTCAGCGGTTACAGTGTTTGCCTGGCATGTGCAAGGACCCTGGTTCAATCCTCAGCACCACGTACACAACTAAGTGTCAGAAAAGCAAAAAACAGATGAAAAACTAAATAAAATTGATTCTCTTAAAAAATAGCCTCCTGGTGTGGCCCCGGCCTCCTCCCTGCTCTGCCTGATTTGTGCTATTATTCCTTTAACTACTGTTCCGCATGCCTGCATCAGCTTCCTCGCACTAACACATCTCTCTAGTCTCATCACCCTAGCTCAAGAATATTCAATGGCTCCATATTTCCTAATGAGGTAGAACAAAACTCTGCACATGAAGCCACATGAAGCCCTCTCCCCGTTTTCCTAGCTTGTCCTTCCCCTGGTGGAGCACAGACAAGCTTTCCATTGTGCAGTGTGGGAGGGTTTTGTACGACTGCTCTGGGCTGGGTTATGTTTGTTTTCTTATATGATCAGGGGATAGAAAGGATGCCTAGCAGAAGGTTACACGATCTCTTGGACATCTTTCTAGATGAAGAAAGCTGAAGCAGTAGGTCTAATGAAATGGATGGTCCCAAGGATTATGGGATTAGTGGTTAAAACAAAAAAGAAAAGAAGAAAGAGAGGACCTCACAAAATGAGGCTTTCTGACTTCAAGAATTGTTGCCCTACTACGAGTCTCTTATTGCTGTGGGTTAGGTTCCACCTTTCTGGCCTGCAAGCAAATAGCTATTGCTTCAACATGGCAATATTGGCTTGTCCTTTCAAAAATAGAGCCACTCACATAAGCTCTGAAATTTGTGATTGAAATATAGTGGCAGGAGTCCATCCTCGCTAGTGCACAACATCTATTTCCTTAGGAAACATCTGTAATAACTACTCATAAAATTATAAAAGCAACAGTATTACATGTCATTTATCAAGTTCTTGGACAGTTATACCACGTGCTTTATATCTGTTTTCATCTCTGGCTTCATAATAATCATATGAGTAGATGGGTGTTTTGAAGTTCCTTTTGCAGAAGGGGAATCAGGTTATCAGAAAGGGTTAGTAACTTCCACAAGATCACACAGCCTATAGGTAGTGGACCTCGGATTTCATACAGCCTGGTTCAATACAACTTTCTTCAATAATGGAAACATCCTCCATTATCCAGTATAATAGTCACTAGCTAAGACTATTTAGCACTAGAAATGTGGCTAATGGGGCTGAGGCCTGAAGTTTTAATTCCATTAAATTTACGCTGAAGTTGCCTCTTGTAGCAAATGTATTAGACAGTGCAGCTCTAGTATGTGCTTCTTTCATGGCTGCTTTCTGCCCCTCTGCTCTCTGCTTTATGTCCTTCTGTCCCAGGATGGATGCCCAGCAATTTCCCATCTCTTTTCCTTCCTCCTGGTCCAACACAACTTGTCCTTTCCTCAGAGGCCCAGAGTCCAGTGGTTCTCCTGCTGGTGCATTAGAATTGCTTGCTGCTGTCCCAGGGAGCTGACCTTCTACCAGTACCACCTTTATTTGGGTGACAGTCAGGCTTGGTCTGTCCCTGTTCTTGAATGCATCAATTTTTTAAGAGACAGAGACAGAGTGAGTGAATGAGAAATAGAGTCAATTTTATTTATTTTCTCATCTGGTTTTAGTGTTTTCAACACTTAGCTGTATATGTGGTGCTGGGGTTCTAACCCTGGTCTTCGCATGTGCCAGGCAAGTGCTCTACCACTGAGCCACCGCTCCATCCCCTGAACACATTGATTTTAACATGGAGCTTCTTGGGAAATGATGGAGAGTCAGGCAAGGGCTGAAGGACGAGACTTGGCCTGTAGGAATTGCTGAACCTCCGTGGTGATTTAGCCAAGCCCTAGCAGAGATGCCCATTTGCTGTCCCATATGCTGGTCTCTGTGATTAAATAGGGACAGCAAAGTTAACTAGGAAAGAAAACAAGTGAAGCAAGGGAGGCCAGCAGATAATGAAGCTGGGTTCCTCCTTATCTCTGCACCCCAGTTCAAGCCTTTGTCCATTCAAAAGCCAGCTGCCTGGGGTGAGACTGGAGTCTGGGAAGGTCTGGAAAAGTCTCTGTAAAGGGGGCTAAGATGTTGGCCGCCTGGCTCTTAATTTCCACTTGAACAATGCTGAGGTATTCTTTTGTTTAAGAAAATACAGGTGGAAAGAAGTAGCTGAGATTACTCGTGAAGTGTCCGCTAAGCTGTTTTTCTTTTGAATATTTATAAAATAAAGGAGTAACTTGGAATTACTTTTGCCTAAGTGTAGATCTGTGCTCCCCCCTAGAGAACCTATGCTCTTTCTCTTTTTTTTCCTTTCTCCGTCTCGCCCTCTTTTTTTGTTTTGATTTTGTGTTTGGAGGGGAGAAATCATGTGTCTTTTTTGTGGCTTGGTCTGAAACCAACATTCATTCTCTTGAGCCAGGCAGCACTTCCTAAAGCATATTTTAACCACAGTCTCTGACAACCCAGCCCTCCTTGGCCCCTGACAGTGTGCTCTCTAGCACTTAGATGCAGATAATGTGTTGAATAAGAAGTACAAACACACAGGGCTCCCCCAGTTTGTCTGTTTCCAAAAGCAAGTCTTCAAAGGCATGGACCCAAGGCCTCAGTTCTGTTATGATAGAGGTTCTTGTCCCCGTTGGTGGCAACACATCAAATTATTGTGCTTTGAGTATGTCCAATTTCTTACCACTTGGCTGTGTGCCACCTACCCACAATACAGCCCAGCAAACCTGTGAGCTACCAAGTCTGGCCCTGTCTCATTTCTATCACCAGAAGATGAGGTCGACCTTCCTCCCCCTAGTTAACTCCCTTGTGGAGATTTGGAGCGTGAAGCTTTTCATCCCCCATCCATATGGGATACTACTGCATCTCCTTCTAATCTGTTGCTCACCCCTTCATTTCTACAGAGGACAATACCCAGTGCTGCACCTTTATCTTTCATCTCTTTTCACCAGGACACTGTGTCCTCTGTGTCCAAGATGGAGTTGAAGCACCTGGCCAAGAATTTAATATATATGCTTCCACACAGCACATTTTACAAATGGTTGTTTCCATTTGTAGATGAGGAAACTGAGGTGGCAAAAGAGCCAGTTCTGAGCTATGCACAGAAAAGATGGGCAGGCCTAGATCATAATGGATCTTGTTAGCCTTGATAAAGAACTTGGACTTCATCCTAAGCAGTTTCAAGGAGGCCAGTGACATTATCTGATGTACATGTTTGGTCTTTTTCCTGGCGGAGAATGAATTGGTGTGGGGGCTTGGGGAAGTTTGGGAGGAGAAAAACAAACAGGCCCCATTGCAGTGACCCAGAGAGGGACCTGAGGAAGAACTGAAGCAGGGTAACAGCCCTGGATGAGGAGGCGAGCAGCTGGATCTGCAAAGATTTAGGAGGCTGACTTTGTGGAACTTGGGAATAGCTGGTAGGTAGTGTAAATTGTCAAAACACCCTAGTTTCTGTCTTGTAGACCCCTTGGTAGGCCAGAGAACTCAGAAAAAGGTTAGGTTAGATGCCTGTGCCCCACCCTCTCATTGCAGCCAGGAGTAGTGACAGCCTAAGCCTAGGTGAGTGGCCAGAAAATTCTTGGGGTGGCCCATGTAATCCTCTGAGCTCACCATTCTGAAGAAAAGGAATGAGTGAGAAGAGCCTTTTCAAACCACTGGGAGGGTTTGTGTTAACAAAATCTGACAGACTCACCACAGCCAGGAGCATCTTGCTCTGCAGCTTTAAATACACTGTACGAATCTGCAGTACGGCAGAATCATAAGGCAGTGGGCGGGTTTAACCAGTGGGTGGGGCAGTTGACCAGCTGGTGGATCCTGCCCATGTGGGAGGGGAGGATTGGCTGGTGACTGGTCACTAGCAAGACCATCCTGCTTTGCTTTGGATTGAGAGGGTTCCCGGCATGAGATGTTTTCAGTTTTAAAACCCAGTCAGTCCTGGGCAAACCAGGATGAATTGGTCACCTCCCTGCCAGAATAGGCACTGCAACACGGACAGAGGATCTAGGCAGGGGCTAAAGAGGTACAGACAATTCAGCCTGGGGTCTTGGCTTAGGGATACCACCACAAAGCAGAAAGGCACCTGTGCACAGAAAAGGCAAGAACATATCCCAAGACTTTTCAAAGATCTCTGCTTCCAGGTGAAGTGCTTCTCTTAAAGTAGGAACCTGAGAACTCCATTCTGTTCCTTGGGCACAAGACTGTGCCAAATCCTTCTTGTTACCAGCGCTACCTCTCGAAGGTCTTACCCACACATTTCAGGTGAATTTCAAGTTAGTGAACAAATCCTTTGGTCCTGCTAGAATCTGGGACTTGAAAATCCTTATTTGGACGTGGGGATATTTTATACTGGGCCCTGAGTGAGATGAATGATTTCTTTACATAATGTATTTCAACATCCTTAAAATCATGGTTAGAAAAGTCTTTTCCTTCTTTCTTTTTTTTTTTGAGGAGCAAAATGCAGAATCATTGGTAGCAGTAGACCATTAAGATCTTAATTTCCACAGTGACTGTGGCCCTCCATTATTTATAACTCTTTTGAAACCAAATTACAATGTTTTAAGTCTTCAAACGCGTTTCTTCCCCATCCCCATTGCAACTATTTTGTCTTGCAAAATAAACCTTAGTAAATAAACAGACAACTTGTTGAAAAGGGTAGGGATGAAGCAGTGCTGGAAATAGGAAGCTAATGAAAGGGATTTTTCCCATTAAGACCTGGCGCAAACCTGGCACAAGCCTTCATCTACATTACAAAATGCAGCAAGAAAAGCTAGAAGAAAGGATTTGAATATTTCCACCATACAGAGATGATCATTGTTTGAGTAGATGGATGCTTACCCTAGTTTGAATGTTACACAATGTAGAGGGAGGAGTGAAACATTTAATGCCACCCCATAAATCAGTGAAAATTTTATGTATCAGGTAGAAAAAATATATATGCAGCAGAGGGAGGTGATGCATTCATCATAGGACACCAATTCATTCTCATGGTGGCATCTGAACCCTATGCAGTAGGAATAAGGAGGGCATTCAATCTAAGAGCAATTCAGTTCAGAGAAAAAAAGAACAAGGTGTGAAAAAGCAAGAGTGAGATGCTTTTGGCTACATGGCTTAGATAGTGAAGGTCAGAAAAAGGACCCCAATGGCTTGGCTTTTTGGAAAGACACTACCCGTTAAGGATACAACCCACTTCTAAGGTGAGTCTGTGGGTGTTAATGAGCTCTGCTATTTATCCATGCTGTTATTTCTGTTTTTGTTTTGTTTTGGTGCTGGGGATTAGACACAGGGGTGCTTTACCACTGAGCAGCATCTCCAGGCCTTTTCATTTTCTTATTTTTATACAGGGTCTCAATAAGTTGCTGGGGCTGGCCTTGAACTTGTGATCCACCTGCCTCAGCCTCCCAGGTCACTGAAATTACAGGTGTGCACCACTGGGCTTGACTTGCTTCTGTACCACTGTATTAGGAAGGAACATTAGTCAGAGCAATGTTGCCCACAGTGTATTCTTCCCCAAGCACAAAGGACATGGTGAGTGAAAGCTTAAATAATGGTAACATCCTTTTAAAAAGGTGTTCTATTTCCAATTCACCTTCAAGCGGTCAAATTTCTTTTTTTAAGAGAGAGGGACAGTGAGAGAATCAATTTTATTTAGTCTTTCATGTTGCTTTCGTTGTTCCAACACTTCATTGTGTATGTGGTGCTGGGGTTCGAACCCGCGTCCTAGCACATGCCAGGCAAGCACCATAACTGCAGATCCATCACTCCAGCCCCAAGAGGTCAAAATTTTTAAAGCTGTGGGGCAATATGGCTTATTCTTCTCTGGGTAATATTTGGTTTTTAAAGTCACTTGTTGGGGCTGGAGCAGTGGCTTGGCAGTTGCAGTGCTTGCCTGGCATGCATGAGGATGCAGGTTTGAACCCCAGCTCCACAATGAAGTGTTGGAGCAACTAAAGCCACACGAAAAACTAAATAAAATTGATTCTCTCTTTCTGTCACTGTACCTCTCTCTCTCTTCAAAAAAAAAAAAAAAAGTCAGTTATGTGAATGGGAAAAGCCCATGCTGGATGTTTATTTTGAGATGTTTATCTAAGATGCCTACAGAAAAGTGCACATATTATTCAATGTACAGCTTGAAGAATTTCCACTAGTGGCACACCCAGGTCACCAGCACCCCAGTGGAGACAGAGGCCTTATCTACCTCCATTGGTTCCTTGTGCCCTGTTCATTACCCTCACCACCATCTTCCATCAGCCTACATTAGCTGTGACTCATACAGGGATTTTTAAACTGTAAGATTTTTTTTTCTTTTGGCACCAGGGATTGAACCTAGGGACACTTAACCACTGAGCCACACCCCCAACTCTTTTTATTTTTAATTTTTTTTGAGACAGGGTCTCGCTAGGTTGCTGAGGTTGCTTTTGAACTGCAATCCTCCTGCCTCAGCTTCCCAAGGCACTGGGATTACAGGTGAGTGTCACCGCACCGGGCTAAACTGTAGTTTCCTGTATGAATGTCTAGAAAAAAAATAGTCTACATCATTTCTTACAAGAGGTGGAGGGACAGAAATTTTGTAATGGTTTCCTTTCTCTGCCTGTTTTGGGTTAAGCCTATTAAGCTGGTAGTTTCCAACCTGGGCTCTTTCTGGTATAAGGCCTGGGGTTACTGGTCTCTGCTGCCCAGGATGATGCCCAGGCTGCAAGCCAGTCACCTGCTATTGACAGCGCCTCTGCCAAAGGCAGCCATCAAGCTTGACTTCTCAAAGCTTCTGTTGGATCTTGCAAAGACACATGGCCAGAAGCACTGAGGACAGGACAACAAAATGGCTGAGAGCTCACTGAATTGATTGGCCTTCTGGAAAGCGAGGCAGGGCCCTGCTACTAAAACAGCATATCTGGGGCTGGAGCAGTGGCTCAGTGGTTATATATGACCTGTACGTTTTTCCTCCAACTTCCAAATGAGAGTGTGACTGATTAATTTCACTTCCTCATAGATCTCGGTGTATCTCTCCATGTGCTTTCTGCCTCGCTTTTCGTTTTGTAGCAGGAGGCAAACAGTATGAAGGCGGGAATAAAACTATGGAACATACATTGTAATGTGTCTGGAGCGGCATCAGAAAAGGACTTATTTGTTCTCCTCGGCTGTGGAGTGCCGAGTGATTGAATGCTCGCCAAGCTGTCAGTTTTATGAAACAAATTCCCTAACCCCCTTGGCCCAGAGCTTTGCTCAGCCTGAGATGGAAAAGAAATAACTTTTAATAGAAAACTCATTGCTAAAATCTAAGATAAGATTTCAGAGTTACTTCTCTCCTAAGAATAAAATGAATTATTGCAGCAAGCATTTCATGGGGGACTCTTAGGGATCCTTATTTCTCAGTTCTTGGTTAACAAACTATGTTAATAAAAATATTTAGACTTTCATGATGCATAATGCATTTTCATTCCTAGTGAGCTGGCCTGTTTGTATACACAGATGTTTCCTGCGCTCCTTCTATCATTGCGTCTATTTTGTCTGAAACAATATTTCTAGCAGGAAGCAGAATCTTATGTTAAGGATCGAGGCCCTCACAGACCCTGTTAGTTTGAGTGAGGATGTTTTCATTTCTAGATTTAATACTTGAGGGGGTGGAGATGGAAATCTCCTTTTATTCAAGAACGTGGAAAATACTTTTAATAAAAAGCTAATGCAAGGAATGAACTATATCGAGACATTAGATTGTTCTTCCTTGGCTTCTAGATTAGACCTGAGCAATTCATTTCAGCACATTTATTGCTGAGGGGCTGCACGGCTTTTCTGTCTCCTTTCTCACTGTCAAAGCGGCCGTGAGTAATGCCTGCCCTTTCATACAAACCCTAGGTGTGCTCTACTGGGTATCACAGATTTTTCCAGAACATTGTTCACACAGAGCTTCAGTTTCCTTTCCAGCACCAGGAGCACTGTGGCAACACAGCTCACCAGTTCAGTTTCTCTGCCACTCTTAGGAGCACAAGGAAATAAATTAAAAATTAAATCCAGAGGCGAGAGTGCTAAGGAAGGAAATGAAGTTTTACACATCAGCACTTTTCAAAAAAAAAACTGTCTTAATTGAAAAATGGCACAATGCCCTAATGAAAAATCAAGCTCAGGATTCAGTCCCTAATATCTCAGTGATGAGTATATATTTCCTCCTGTGGCTACCCCAGTGAGCGAATTCTGAAATAATCAGGCAATGTGTTGAAATAAGATATCATTCAGAATTACTATAGGAGTGAGGCTGACTTGCCAGTTACTGCCAGGAGAGGAAGGGATAAAACACAAGGAAGCCTCCTTCTCTGCTTCTTTGGGATTTTATTTTCTTTACCTTCTTATTAAATTTTGTTTTTCTATGCTCATAAAATTAAGACATACTGATTTTTTAAAAAATTGTAATTATGGAAAGATGACAGGAAGAGAATAAATATCATTTGTAATCCTGCCACCTAAGAGACTGTTGCTGTCAACATTTTTTGGTTCATGTCCTTGGAGTCGTTTCCCCCGCCCTATATGTCCATCCTTTATCCTCTCCCAGAGTTTGCAGAATATATTTCACAATTCCAGATTTCACAGAGTGTGTTTCACAATTCCAGATTTCTTGTGCGTAAATTTATTTCTTTCTAAATTCTGTTAACATATATACATACGTTTTTCTAATCATCAGCATCAAGATGAAAAGGTATCTATTTTATTACCTCTCATGTGTAATAAAAATTGTTAGCATGTGCAGTCCCCCTCTTCTACTGCCTGCCCCCCGCCCCCGTCATGTTTATTGCCATATCCTCCCAGCATCTAGAACCAGGCCTGGCACCTACCAGTTGCTTGATAGATATTGTTGAATGAATGAATGGATGGTGACAAGTTATTTTATTTTATTTTATTTTATTTTATTTTGGTAGCAGGGATAAAACCCAGAAGTGCTTAACCACTGAGCCGCATTCCCAACCCTTTTTATTTTATTTTTTAAATTTTGAGACAGGGTCTTGCTAAGTTTATTAGGGCCTCACCAAGTTGCTGAGTCTGGTTTCAACTTGTGCTCCTTTTGCCTCAGTCTCCTGAGTTTCTGGGATTACTGGTGTGCACCACCGCACCCTGCTGATGATGATAGTTTGTACTCACATTGCTCCCAGGAAGCCAGCTACTTCCCATCATCCTTTGCTGCCTCTCCCTCCCCCAGAAGTACATACTGCAGCATACTTGACCTGCTTTCCCTTGTTTTCCATGTTGGCGGGGCTCGGTAAGAGGAGGCAATGGAAAGGGCCCAGTCTGTGAGGTTGAACAGACCAAATCTTCCAGTCTTTGATTAGTACACAATGAGACAAGTGTCTTACTCTGTGGGTCTCAGTAATGCCTCAATACAATGGGCAGTGGTGATACCTGTCTGGCAGGATGACTGACAAGTTTCACAATGCCTGGTATACAGGAAGGATCCAGCGTCTGCAGTTTCTAGTGTTTTGCCTACTTTCTTTCCAATGGAAGCATAAATAAAGAGCCCTTGTGGCCATGGAGCTTTGCTTTTCTGTTCACATGTCCTATCATTTCATCTGCAGAACATGGGAGGGTTTCTGATGAGTTCGTCTCTGCTTCTGTGCCAAGTGCATCAGAGAAGTAGCAAAGAATTGAGTAGCCTTTCTAATAATCTGTTTCTCGTGCTTCCACTGCCATTGCACACACCTGTCTGCATCAGGACACCTGCTGCTCTATAACCATGCGCTCCCATAGCTGATTCTGCCATCAGACGGTGAGTCTGCTTTCCATCTCGGTGTCTTCATCCTGGGATACACAGTGCTTGTAATTGAGGACTCATAATAAATGGGTGAATGAATGAATGAACAGTATCATATTATACACATCTTGCCCCTATCTCAACTCCACATATGGACTTTCTTCAGTCTCCTGGATGATAAAAGCAAGCCCAAGTGTAGAATTAAATTTCAAGCCCCCTGAATGTGTAATATAAGTCCCTGGCCGACAGACACATAAGTATTGGTTCTGCACAGTGCCAGCTTAAGGAGAAAAAGTGATGCTTCCTCTCAGTTGCCATGATTGAGTCCATGGATTCACTGGCCAGCATTAAAGGTTCTTTAGGGGAGGAGGAGAGACAATGTATGTGAAGTGCAGTTTCTTGCGTGCAGCTTTTACTTTGAGTTATATGTCTGTTGGCGTCTCTTTCACACGGAATCTGATGAGCTGGCGTTTATTTTTGACAGCATCTCAAATCTTGTGAAAGTGAGAGCTGGGTGCTGGCATTGTTTTTTAGGCGGTAGCAGGACAACCTTGGTAATAAACAAGAGAGCTGTAAAACGATGTCTTCTAGAGTTCTTCCAAAAAACTAAAGTATCAGCAAAAAACAAAACAAAAATAAAAACGAGCTTCTGAGAGCAAAGGCTTCCTTGAGCATCAGCTTTTTGCAGACTGGACATAAACATGCACAAACCCATACAGCCATTGAGATGTGTTTCCTTCTCTAATTCACTGTGGCAGTGATTGCTGCTTAGACCCCAAACCTATTTTATTCAGCTTCCTGAGCACCCAGCTGGGCTACATTTGCCAGCCTCTATTGCAATGTCATGTATGGCTGTGTGCCTCAATTCTGGCCAATGGGATGGGAGTAGAAATGATGTGTGCACCTCTGATCCAACCATAAAGCTTTCCAGGTTTTTCTCAAGCTCTGTCCTTAACCAGTGGCTATCTACGATGGAACAAAGCCCCAGGGTCATCTTGGAAGCCATGGTTAAAGATGGAAGGGCCTCCTCTGCCTACAGAGGGTCATTGCATGGACCAGAACTGCCTGATATAGAGTGCTCACCATGACTGTTATGTAAAGAAGAAATAAAAAGTCATTTCAATGATTATTAAATCATTACAAGTTTGGAGCTATTTGTTAGGCAGCTTTTCCTACCTTAACTAAATCATGGTCCCTGGGTTTCTTTTAAGTAGCTGACAGCTTTCAAAGGCCTTTTATGTATTTGAAATTGTTATGATGGCAATAATCCTTTCAATAATCCTGCAAAGGTATCTTCTTTTTATAGATATAGATATAACACCAAGTGGGAAGGGGGTGAGTATTTTGTCTACCATGGTTGCCCCAGAATTAGCACAGGGAGTGGCATTGAAGAGGCTTTCAGGTTTATTAATAGTGGAGGACAGGAAGACAATAAGGCAGAGGGCCTTGTTACATGCCCAGGGCTCACAGCTATAAAATGCTGGATCCACTATTTAATCCTTATCTGCATGATAGGCATTTAGAAAATGTATTTTAATCTCTTATCCTATATTTCTTGTTTTTAAAAGAGACAGGGGGACAGTGAGAGAGAAAGAGGTAATCAAATTTATTTAGTTTTTCATGTGGCTTTCTTTGCTCCAACATTTTTTTGTATATGTGGTGCTGGGGTTTGAACCTGCATCATTGCACATGACAGGCAAGTGCTGTAACCACTGAGTCACTTCTCCAGGCCCATGTTATCCTATATTTCTTTCTGGAGAAAGTAACCAACATTTAAAAATGAAAACATTGCCAGGCATGGTAACTCATGTCTATAATCCCAGAGACTCAGAAGACTGAGACAGGAGGATCGCAAGTTCAAAGCCGGTGTCAGCAATTTACCAAGACCCTAAGAAACTTAGGGAGACTTTGTCTCAAAATAAAAAATAAAAAGGACTGAGGATGTGGCTCAGTGGTTAAGCATCCCTGGGTTCAATCTCCAGTATGCCGCCACCCAAAACAGAACAAAATAAAAAACTATTATGGATATTTAAAGCAAAGAAAGGTAATTTTTTTCTCTGCTGTGACTGAAAAACCTGACAAGAACAATTTTAGAGGAGGAAAAGTTTATTTTGGGGCTCATGGTTTCAGGGGTCCCAGTCCATAGACAACAGTCTCTATTATTTGGGACTTGAGGCTGAACATTGTGGAGGAAGAGTATTGTGGAGGAAAGTGGCTCAGGGCATTGTAATCAGGAATCAGAGAGAAACTCCACTCGCCAGATACAAAATATATACCACAAAGACACACTCCCAATACCCCACCTCCTCCAGCCACACCCTACCTGCCTAGTTCTCACCCAGGTAGTCCCTATCAAGGGATTGATTCACTCATCGGGTTAAGGCTCTCATAACCCAATCATCTCACCTCCAAGCCTTCTTGCATTGTCTCACACATGAGCTTTTGGGGGACACCTCACATCCAAACCACAGCATGTACAACCTCCTATAATGTCATGAAAGAAAACTGGTACATGTTTAGTTTTATTCTTTTAAGTTCTTACACTCAACAAAAGTTAGTTCACATTACATATAAAAAATATCTAGGGCTGGGAATATAAGTCACTGGTACAGTACCTGCCTAGCATGCACAAAGCCCTGAGTTCAATTCTCAGTTAACAAAATAAAAGAAAGCAAAACAAAGCAACTTCTGTCCTGTCATGTGACTTTTTCACCCATTTTTGCTTTAAATTAATTCTGCTTTAAATAATTTCCTTGGACAGTTTTTCCATGTCAACACCATACCAACTATCCTCTGCTCTGATGGAGTAATAATATTCTGTATAGTAATCTGTGATAATTATCTTAACCAATTTCCTCCTGGTTGGCATTTAGGTTGTTTCCAGCCTTTGTAAAACAAAAGAGCTGTGATAAACATGATTGTGTTTTTATCTTTGGGGTAGACTCCTTAGAAGGAAATTGTGGGTACAGTGATGGGCATTTTTCACTGTCCTCTGCATGTGCAGACCTGTTTGTGCTGAAGTCCCAAATGGTCAACAGATGCAGAAATGGACTCAATGGGTTTAGTTCTTCAAGCTCAGGTAACCAAAAACAGCAGAAGAAAAGGTTCCCAGAGTATGAGAAGCTGCCGCTATGCTTTGGGCACATGGCAAAGCCTAACAGCGGGCAGGTGCTGGCATACTGAAGGGAGAGGGTGGCATCTTCCAGTGCTGGATGATTTCTCTGCATCCTCCTGGCAACGAGGTCAGCATCATCTGAAAGGTCACAGTTGATCTGGGCCCAGGACAATAAAGCAAGAGAGAAGATCTAGGGTGTCTAGACTCGATGTCACTGCAAGGTTGCTGCTAGGACTGATGCGAAGGTTGCAGGAACTCATGCCTTAGAAGCAGGCATACACCTGATGTGCCTGGACAGCTTTCAAGGTGAGCAGGTGGCTCCAGGCAGATGTCTTTGTCTGTGGTCACAGATGTGTGTGCTCTGATATGACCCTGTCCACAAGGGATGTTCTTCGAACGTTGATGATGATCATAATGATGATGACAGTGGTTGTGGTTGGCAGTGGCAGGGAGACAATTACCCAGACGGTGCTGAGACAGCTAGGAGTTGATTCTGTGAGGAGAGGGACTTGCCTCTGCTGTGTGTGTGTGTGTGTGTGTGTGTGTGCATGCACGTGCACAGCATGATGGGGCTTTGTATGTGAGTGTGCTGTATACATGATGTGTGCAGGGCATGCATGGTGTGCTGCAGTGTTGGTGTGGGGTGTGAGTATGTGATGTTGCAGCTGTGTGGGGTGTGGTGTGGGTGTGAATGTGATGCAATGCATGAATACATGTGTATGTTTTTTTAAAGAGAGAGAGGGACAGTGAGAGACAGAGAGAATCAATTTTATTTAGTTTTTCATGTGGCTCTCATTGCTCCGACACTTCATGGTGTATGTGGTGCTGGGGTTCGAACCCATGTCCTCGCGCATGCCAGGCAAGCACCGTAAGCACTGAGCCATCGCTCCAGCCCACAGGTGTATGTTTTTCAGGGGGTACTAATTCAATCCCCCATGTTGCTTACTTTTGGCTCAAGGGATGAGTGTAAGTTACCACAGGTCACAGTTCAAGGGAGGCAGTTTCCTCTGGAGTGGTCTTATTTCATTTGATGAAATAAGTTTCACTTATCATTCTATTTCACCTTCTTATTGAGGTATATTTCACCCATATGGTAAGGTTTGCAGAAAACACAAATCTTAAATTCTGATTAGCTTGTAAGTATATGTGTGTTCACCCATTTAACCACCCAAGATCAAAACAGAATACAATTTCAGTACCCCTCCTTAGTCAATATCCCCCCAAAGCAAACACTGTTGACTTCTGTCTCCATAGATTACTGTAGTTTTATCTGTTCTTGATTTTCATATAAATGGAATCATGCGCTACACAGCTTTTTGTGTCTGACTGTTTTCACTTACATTATGCTTATGAAATTCAGCCATGTTGTTGCTTTTATCAGTAGTTCCTTCCTCTCTATTGCTGCATTGTATCTTATTGTATGGATGTATCACAGTTTGTTTATCCATTCTCCTGCTGACGGACATCTGGGTGGTTTCCAGTCTGGGGCTATGGCAAATCAAGCTGCTATGAATATTCTTGAACGTGTCTTTTGGTGGCCATATGCAGAGCTGTCTTAATGTTGCCTGTGATCGCATTTGACAAAGATAGAGCTTGCAAAAAATCAGCCCTTGCCAAAAATCAAACAGCAACAACAACAAAACCCCCAACTTACCCCAGCCTGCTTCCCAGGAATAATGAAGCAGTCAATTGCGCAAGGCCTGTATTGAATTCAACTACTTCTCTCCCTTGGGGAATAAAATCATTACATTGGGAAGGGTGGCAGGCTCTCTGGACATGGAGCTCTGCTGCAAAACAGACATTGTCTCTGAGGGGTTCAGTATTTATAGAGCCAAAATTCACAGTGATTAAATTGCTCCTTGGGGGCACATTGGGGTCTTTGGAAGGGCCACTGGTTGCTTTCGTCTCTGTGGGTTGTAATGTGGGCTTGGCTCTGAAGCCAAGATTTGCTTATTGAGTGCAGAAGATTTCTAAAGACATCTAAGACATCCAGTATACTTTGCAGGAGTTCAGGTCTTGGGAAGGATCCTAAACAAAGTCTCAGGGCGTGGCTCCATGTCAGATAGCCACTGGGTAAGGATAGAGCTTGGAGAAAAATCTGAAAATCTTTATGGTTGGGCCCTAGGGTTGCTGGTGCATAGGACATCAGGAGGGATTCCAGGGAATGAAGAAGGGATCCAGCAGGCCTGTATCTGCATACCGGTGACTTCCAGGCTTTTGGGTGTCCATAGCACGTAACCCCTTGCCCACCCCTCTCTAAAGCAGAAGCTGTCTGGCTGGCCCCCATGTCCTGGGGGCTCACCAGGGTGCTTACTGTGTAACTCCTGCATCTCTACTCTAACACCTTAGAAATGGCCCTGGGGACATGCTTGGCCCAGGCATGGGGCAAATCAAGAGGCTTGGGAGCTTATATCCTTAGGAGTAGCCCTCAACTGATGTCACAGTGTATTTGAAACACAGAAGCCCCAGCTTCTTCCTTTGCTAGAGAGAACCCTGAGGTTACTTCCCAGTGGATGGAGTGTCCCTTACTCGCAGCAGTCTGCTGTTCGTGAACCCACCCTGGCTTTCCCTTCCAGGTTCATGTTCTCACTGCCCCGCAGGTGCTGCCTGGCATCCCCTTTCACATATGCTACATGCGCTTGGATCTTGGTCTCAAAATCTGCTCTTGGTTGATCCCAAATTCAGCCGGTCTCCTCTCCTATGAGAAGTGCTCTCTGGCATGTACATTATTTCTGTTTGGGAATTTTGCAAATTCCATGGTACTCTTAGTGTCATCCACACTGAGGTTTAGCCAAGCCACCACGAGGTATCTTTGCTATGGAGAAGTTTGTGATTAGGGGCTGGCCCAGGGGAGGACAACAACAAATAGTATTTAATTTTCAAGCTGCAATGAAGGCAGACAGCCTTGGTCCCATTGCTCCCTGTCAGTGTCATTACCAATACTGTACACAATGGATGTATAACTGCAGAAAGGAGTGGGAAAATGGAATCATTTAAGACACAGGGGAGCAGAAGGAGGTAGGGTTGTGAGGATTGGGGTGGGCTTTGCTATTTAAGAGGATTCTAAGGCTCTTTCTAGTCCTGAGGAAAATGGCTTTTAAAACACAGAGCAAAAAATGAAAAGACAAAAATTCTATCTCTACTATGATAGGTTGTTTCCATTTAAAAAGTGAAATGAAATGTAGTTTTGATTTGTTGTTGGTAGAAGACTCTTGAATAATTTTTTTCCAAAATGCAGTTAAAATGTTAGTGTGAATATTTTGAAAATAATTCCAAAATGAGTCTCTTTGGGGAGAAATATCATAATGCACAAAGCAGTTTGTCCAGCTCTTAAAAAATCTTTCCATAGAGGGGTATTTTTCCACATTACTTAAGAAAGGGAGCAGAAAAGCAAGGTGAGGCTCAGGACAGAGGGATATAATTAGCTACAACATTGAGAATTGAACCCAGGGTTCTTTATCACTGAGCTACACTCCCAGCTCTTTTTTATTCTTTTATTTTGAGACAGGGTTTGACCAAGTTACTGAAGGTCTGGTTAAGTTCTTGTGGCTGGCCTCAAAGTTTTGATCCTCCCTCCTTGGCCTCCAGAGTTGCTGGGATTACATGCAGGCACCACTGTGCCTACATGAGCTGGAGTTTGCAGTTCTGGAAGGATTAACACATGGATTTATTTCAGTGGGGCTGGTGATCTGGAGGCCTACAGCATTCAGAGGGTGACATGTCACTCTGCAGATAGAATTGGGCTCATCTGTGTGGATGGCACAATTAGAGCAGGAAGGGCTTTGGAGAAATTTGAGGGTACAGATAAACAAACTGAGGCTACGGAACGGTCAGGGATGGTGGAGAGAGATCACATTTGGGATTTTGAAGGACTACTATTTGCCTGCCACCCTTCACCACCAGGGGCAGATTTAGAAGCACACAAGCTGTTCAAGTCATATTCTATTAACCTTTCCCCAGTGGCTATACTTGACCTGGCCTGATCCGCCACAACACCACACACATTTTCTAATCTTTTTTTGCTGTTTCACTGATTGCAGAATTAGAAACATCCACTGTCTGGTAAAAATACGTCACGGGAATTCCTGACTCCACTGTGTTGCTAACAGATTTCTGAATGGCGGCATACGGGCTCCCGAATGTGACATTTGAGCAGAACAATAGTGATCACTCACTGATGATATTGCGTTTGAATCATTCTTTTTTCCAATACGAACATGCATGGGAGAGAGCCCACAGATTACAGGTGCTGAGAGAGTAAATGAGCACTGAGATGTCCACTTGAACGCAGGTCAGTTCTTTTATCGGGCTTATCTTGCCAGGCCCCTCTGCCACTCTCCTTTCTCATTGCTGCTCTCCCCCTTGGACCACCGTGGGAACCTTTTCTGTAGCTCCTGCCAGCCTTACACACAGCATCTTCTTCTAGCGTCCCTTCTCCTCCTCCAAGCTGCCGTGGAATCACCATCTCGCCTCTTATATCCCACCTTCTCCTAAACCTCCCTTTTATTGTTTTGTCCTGTGTTCTTTTATTTTGTTTAAAAGAGAAGATAAAGAGTCAATTTTATTTAATTTTCATCTTGTTTTTGTTTTTCTTCCACTTGGTTGTGTATGTGGTGCTGGGGATCGAACCTGGGTCTTGTGCATGCCAGGTAAGCGCTCTAACCATTGAGCCCCTCTGTGTTCTACTCTTTCCCCATATTATTCCAGCTTTAGGATACTGTTGGCTGCACAGACCCCATAGAAAATGAAACTACATTGCCTTATAGTAAAATAATTCAGCCTTCAGGTTTCTCCCTGGTGTGTGTATGGGGGGCAGATATTTAAAGTCAAAGACCTAGACCTTGTCTAATTCACTATATGGGCATTGCTACTGTCAAGTGATTATTTAGATACGGCATGTTGGGGGTGTCACTCTTACTTGCTCTCTCTTCTTTGTAAAAATATGAACGATATTTGTTTAAACCACTTCTTTCTTCTAGCTCCAGACAATGGCAATCATAATTATTTCTGACCCAAACCTATTACTTATGTGTTCATGTTTAATTTGAAAAATTACAGCAGTGATTTCTTTGAGGTCTCATATGCACCCAGAGCTACCCCTCCATTAGATGCTTGAGAATCCAGAATTTCCTAGAGGTGAGAGAATAAATCAACATAAAATGATGTAATAAAGTCCTCTTAAATAACAACCAGGTAGTAAATTAACATATACACGACCTTTGAAATGATCATGTATAGCGGAAGTCAAATCCAGCAAACAGCTGGTTGAGTGCCTGCCCTTGACTAATAGGCTGAGAGATACAGCTGCTAGAAAGATATGGGAGAGTAAATCTTAAAAGCAAAAATCTATCTTTTATAAAAACACGCACACACACACACACACACACACACACACCAGTTCTTTCGTTTGACAAACCCCAATTTCATAGGGATTGACAGGATTGTGTTTGTTGAACATACATTTAACAAATGAGATTGAACAACCACCCCACTCAGTTTCATCTAATTTAATTTGACAGCCAAAGCAGGTAGGTAGAGTAATGTACTTACAGAGGAGGTAAGAATGCTTTCCCTGGGGTTAAATGACATGGCTTGCTGGATCAAGGTGAAAGCAAGTATCTCCTTTCTTGCTTTTGTTTGTTTTTGTTTGCTTTTTAAATTGAGGTATGAAGTTAAGAAAATTTTGCCAGTGTGTGCACTGGTGTAAGTACCACCAAAATCAAGATACATAAATTCCCATCCCTGCAGAAACTTCACTTCCCATTCAATATAGCTTCCTCCTCAGATGCTCAATGAAACTACTACACTGACTTCTAACAGAAAAGATGAGTTTTGCTTGATTTTGAACTTCACATAGGTGTATTGTACAGCATGTACTCCTGTGTCTGGGTTCTTTCATTTGATGTAATGGATTTGAGATTCTTCCATGTTGTTGCATGTATCTGTGATTTCTTTTCTGTGATTGCTGTGTATTGTTCCATTATATGAATATAGCACAGCTAATACATTAGCAGTGGACATTTGGGTTTTCTTCTGGTTTTTCTCTTACCTTCAATTTTTGTTTTGTACAGGGATTGAACCCAGCGGCACTGAACTACTGAGCCACATCCCCAGCCGTTTTTATTGTTTATTATGAGGCAGGGTCTCTCACTAAGTTGCTGAGGCTGACCTTGACTTGCCATCCTCCTGCCTCAGCCTCCCAAGCTGCTGGAATTACAGGCATGCACCACTGTGCCCAGGGCTTCTTATCTTCAATTTTAACTTATATTTTCTAGGCAATCTATACAAGGGCATCCTAGAAATAAGCAAGAATGATATGCTGGTGGATGAACTTGTTCCAAATCGGTGGCAGAACCCACTCCCTACTGCATAAACAAGCTCTGTGGATCTGGAGCGGCAGGGCTAGATTTGGTTATCTTTCCCCCGAAACTCAAGCCAGCTCCAAGTTTTCTTTTCGTGTCCCCAACAGAAATGTAGGGTGAGAATGGGCTTCAGCACCTCGTCTCATTTAATTCTGATATGGAGAAAGGCAAGTGAGCTTAGGGAACAGATGGGCAGATGGAACCTGGAGAGAGTTTGCAGTTATCTAGGAAGGGAGAGAAGCAGTTCTCATCTGGAGTGCATAGGTATCTGGCACCGTGCCTGCCTTTGGGCAGACTGAGTGAGGGACACAGCTTCAAATTGGGTATCTTTCCTGGTCATTCTCTGATACCGTCCCATTTTCTGAATCTGAGAAATAAAATAGCCATTATTCGCTCTCATAAAGAAACTGACCGGGCTGGAGCAGTGGCTCAGCAGTTGGAGTGCTTGCCTGGCATGTGTGAAGACCCCGGTTCACAACCCCCAGCACCACATACACAACTGTCAGAGAAACAGAGGCCAGATTTAAAAAACATGATTCATCTCTCTCTCTCTCTCTCTCTCTCTCTCTCTCTCATCATTAAAGAAAAGAAAAAAAAAGAAAAGAAACTGACCAGGCAGTATTACTAGGGCAATCATTTCTTTGGACAGAAAAGGGATGTCACCGTAGAAGGCTGCCCCTCCCTCCAGGTGACGGGTGAGGAGAGCAGCTGTATGTACAGGTGCATCAGGGTTGGGAGCTCCTGGGAGGGGAGGGGAGCAACTGCAAGCTGGATCTGGTAGTGTGGCACCATAAGGAGAAAATAAATTGTCCTTCTTTGCCTGGGACTGTCCAAAGTCCCAGGGAATGGGAAAGCAGTCAGTCCTGGGCAAACTGAGACAGTTGGTCACCCTAGAATAGAGAACCCTTTTCACTCACTTATCTGTACATTCAGTTAACAAACCTGACTGTGCTTCGATTACAGACCATGCACCTTGCAAGATCTGGGGATAGGGTGGCAACTGACAAAGCCAGAGTGACCCATGTCCCAGCTTCCAGAGAACCCCCTAGAGACAACAGGGGGATTTAAAGAAATGATGCAACACAGTATGATGCTTGCTTCCATGGGGATGATAAGTCAATGAGGGCTTTAACTGAGAATATACAGAAGGCTCTGGAAGCAGGTGGGGAAGTTAATCCACTACAGGTTCTTTATCTCCTTAGCACATCGAGAGATTTCTAGAGCTGCTCAGAAAAGCAATTTACGGGGAACTCTGATACACTCAACAATGCCTGTGGGACAAAGGTTGGGGTGATAAGGAAGTAGACAGATTTAGGTGTATGGATGGGATCCCTTTGTGCTGCTTAGATCCCCACTTGTGTAGCCACATTTCTTCCACTTGGAAAGCTCCTATTGGGTGGTGCAACACGGTCAGCATGTAGTGAACAGGAGTCCTTGGCGTTATTCATGCCCATAAATCCAGACTGAAAAGCATGCCCTGGCAAACCTTCTGCATCGTTTCAGGTCATGTAGATAAAATAGAGTGGGGCAAGGATGATGTAGCGGGGTTAATAATTCAGTATATTTGTAAACAGGGCTCCGGGGTCAAAAAACTAGTGCCAGATTTTCTGTGTGTTGTATTACAACAGAACAGCGTGTACTTCTAAGTATTTAAAACTAATGGACATGTACTCTTGCCTAAGAGGCCCAGTTATGGTTAGTTTTTTTAAAGACTTTTTAATGCACTAGAAATGTATGGCAGCTGTTGCAAGAGCCAAAAGGCCAGTCCAGTGCAGGTTGACAGACAGACAGACAGACAGACAGACACACACACACACACACACACACACACCATACCCTAAAATTAAAGTCCTTTCCTCCATTGAACAGTAGAAACATTTAGTCCAGTGTTGAAGACGCAGCCAAGCAGCACGGTTCTTGAATTTTAGAGTCTCTTTTTCATCATCCTCAGCCCAGAGGAAGACAAGAATGATGTTCCTGTAAGGTGTGCCCTTTTATTGACATCTGTAGAAAAGATAGGAATGCATGGTTTTCCTAGAGGGGAGTTTTTGTTGTTTTATCAAGTGTTCAAAACACTGCAGATATATTGGCTTGATTTCTTTTTCTTCTTTCCCTACATTTGCCATCATGCAATTAAAACAGGGACCGTCCCAAACTGTTTTTTCTCTATCACATGGGAAGCAACACCATTCTCGTCTGCCCTGAGTACTGACCCTTTGGGGTTTCCAACTATCATGCAGTTTTCTCCAATCTAGCCTGTGGCAGGTGGAGGAGGGATGACACCACCCTCCCCTGGATGACCTCTGAGCTCTCCTTTGCAAGGAAGCAATAATGGAGACTTATCCATGAGGAACGAAGTGCCTCTTTCCTTTACAGTTTGATGATGGCTTCCTTTGTAGCTTGTTCAGCACGGCTTGGCCTGATTTATGATTTTTTTGCCATCTGGTTTATTTCTCTTGTTGTTTTGTATTGTTTTAAATCTGCTCGAGGCCATCTTTAACTGAGTCTTTTTTAAAAAAAATAAAAATTATATAAAGCAAATCATAGCAGTGCCATTTGAAGGTTAGGGATGAAAGAGAAGTTTAAAACGACTTGGGTCTTCCCTGTGAAGTCCAGTAGCTAAAAATAAAGTTCCTTTTACTTTGTTGATTATGTAATAGGACGCTGTCTCAGATGTGAACGCTGTGGAATGTCACAGTTGTTCAGAGAATTCTTGTTTGGGTTTTCTGAAAGGAAGGCACAGGAGATCCGAATTCATCCAGTTAGTGGTTGAGCACCTACTGGGTGCAGGCCACGTTGCTGGACACTAGTGTGGACACTTTGTTATATTGGTGAGTTTTAACTAGAGCCAATACTTGCTTTTCACTTAGTCTAACCTCTGTTTTCACTCTATTAAGCCGTGTTACTCTCTCTGAAGGCAAAATGTTGTGAGACGGGGAGTGGGAAGGGGGCCTCCTGTAGGAGACAAGGATGGAGTTGGGTGGGGGCATCTTGGTTTTAAAAAGAGAAGATACTCTCTGGGTACTGGGTGCTGTCTGTATTCTGGGAAGCCACGAAATATCAGTGACCTGGATAACTATGTTTAAACCATGTTCTTATTAAAACCAGCAGTCCTGGCTTTCCCAGACAAAGAAATTCTGAAACAATTTTGGAAATACATTCACAAGAGTGGAATTCATAAATGGCACTGTACAGCCATCAGCTCCACTGTTTGGACATAAAGTTGGATGAGCAAAGGGGAATTCTACAAAGCTTTTAAATGAACTTGCCTAATTGGTAGTAATGAGGTAGAGTATCTTTCTGGGAAGAAAACAAATCTTATATCTTAAAAATACTCTGTTCAATGTAAAAGCAAAGGCAGCTTCAAACAATGCTTGCAAAACATCTTGGTCAAGATTTTGGATCATGGGTTAGGGCCTGGCATTTGGCAAACTGCTCCACACAGTTGAGAAACCTCCTCAAGAGGTTCCTAAATGCATCTGACCGTAGAATCTTCTTCAGGGAGTTTTGGGCCTGAACATTCCAGGACCCTATGAGATGTATTAGGTCAGGCTTTGGTAGGCGGGGTCAGATGGAGAATATGTGTGCTCAAAGAAGTCCCCGAGGGATTCTGAGTTTGAAAACTGCTGGCCTGGCATTTCTATGGACACAATCCTATCCATACCATCCTAGACAACTTTTTTTTTGTCACATAGATGACCACAACGACCTTAGCACATGCCATTGACTCTGTATTGTACATTCATTTATTAGCTGAAGCACAGTTTAAAATCTTAGTCAACTATGTGATTTCTTCAAATGACTGCAAATTAAGTCACATCCAGTGCTTCTCAAGGTTTATTCGTGTTCATTATTATTCTTTTGAGTGCTCAGGACATCTGACTCCTGCTGGGTTGGTAAGCTAAAGACATAAATAGCTTTTGGCTCCCTCGAGTGTTGAGATGGTTAAAAGGATCACTAGTGGTAAGTGAATAAAAAGATGAATATTGGTAAATGAGCAAACAAAAATTCAATAAAACTCTACTATTTTGGGGATAGAGCCAGCAGTCAAGTCCAGGTCTTTGAACCTTACCACACCACCTAGTTTCCCCATTCTCTTCCACCCTGAATCCGACCCTGAGGTTTCACCTTTAAATCATCCATAAAAGAACATTCTAAATTTTCTTGGTTTCTGCCATGAGGTCCAGGTTGAAAATGTGGTTTGGCTCTGGCTGGGCTTATCCAGGTCCACTTTTCCCCAGAGACTTCAGTCATCTGGAGGAACTGGGCAGTTCTGCTCTGATTTGGCCTGTTTAAAAGGAATCAAAGGTAGGACCATTCGTTTCTGAATTATACATAGGCTTCCCTTCATCTGTAGAATGTAATTAAGGAAAAGGGCTCGAGGAATACCAAATTCCAAGCCAAGAGCGTGAAGAAGCTGCCAAAGGAAGTGGGTATTAGCAGCCTCTGCTCTGTGCCATGTGGGCCAAGGCTGCTCTCAACTTCTCAGTGGGAGGGGGTGGCTGTGCTTCCAGGAATCAGGACACAGAAGGAGGCAGGCTGCAGGATCCATCCCTCTTCTCTGCAGGTTTTCTAGAGGGGCAGCAGGATCCAGGCCAGCATTTATTAGGGTTTGAAGATGAGCCTGCCTTTGATGGCCTGACCAATAATTTCTTTAATTTTCTGAAAGGTACTCTCTGGGCCAAGACCAGGGTGACTCGTGCATAGCACTATGACATTTGGAACTCAGTCCTTCTTTGCTGTGTATGTGTGGGGGAACTGTCCTGAGCATTGTAGGCTACTTAGTAACATCCTGGTCTCCTTCACCTACTAGATGCTAGTAGGCCTCTTCTCTCTTCAGTTATGACAATCAAAATGTCCCTTTGGTTTCAAAGACACAGTCACACCAGGCTGAGAATTGCTGGCTTAGAACTATTGTGGAAACAGGAAGGGAGGGAGAGATTATGCTATAGGGGTCAGAGCAGTAGGCTGGAAATCCTGGCAGGAACCCCAGAGTTCCAACCCCCGTTTCTTCCCTCAGCCAGCAAGGTGGCACCAGGAAGTAGCGTACAAAGTGTGTGGGACTTCACCCTGCAGGGTTCTCTTAAGGAGTGAGTACCCAACTTCCCCATTTACCCTTATCCTTGCTGTATTCCCTCCCACCTATCCTTGGTACACAATGGTGTGGCCCTGGATACCCTCAATAGCATAAGCTAGTGGTTAAGAGCATAGACTGCAGAGCCAAGGCCCCAATAAGTTCAAGTCCCAGCTCAGCCACTAGGTAGCAAGTT
This sequence comes from Aplodontia rufa, assembly GCA_004027875.1. Lineage (NCBI taxonomy): Eukaryota > Metazoa > Chordata > Mammalia > Rodentia > Aplodontiidae > Aplodontia > Aplodontia rufa. The sequence goes on along the minus strand of PVKS010013968.1, from coordinate 8,693 downwards.
TCTTATTCTTTTCATGACTCAGTTTCCTCACCTGTAAAGTAGTGAAAATAATGGTATATCCCTTGTAGAGTTGTTTGTACAGATTGACTGTAAACATTTAGTAGAGTACCTGGAATATAATAAGCACTTTGTCTAAGTGTTTTGTAAATAAAACATAAATAATCTGGATACGATATCTGTTAAATTCAGTCATTCAACCAGTGTTTATTGGGTGCTGAAAAAAGCCTCCTACAGATCTTCCAGGAACTCACAATTTGGCCATGATCATTCGGTGTCCTACAAGGGGATCCCAGGAATCCGTCCCTCCCTCTCAGCACTAGGGGGAGCTATGGGAGCAGCCACTGCCAGTGTTCTCCTGTATAGTCTCAAAGTCACTTCCCCTATGTTCCAATGGACAAGTCATTGGGCCTTAGGGCCCCATGCAGTGCTTCCAACTCAAGTTGGATGCTACTTTGCTCTGCACCTGCTCAACATACCGTATGATAACTCAATTCTATATATCTTCAGCTATAGTCAAAATAAATTGAACCCATTATTCAATATTTCATGACACCTTGAGGGAACTGAGGCATACTCACCTTTGAAAAGTACACTAGTTGGGAACATTATCCTCCTCTTTCCCTTCCTCCTCCTTTTTTCCCTCCAAATAAATATTCATCGAACACTATCTATGAACCAGGTATTATTCCAGTTTCTGGGAATATGTCAATGAACGTGGCACATGAAGTCTTTACCCCCAGGAAACTTCCATTCCATTCCAGGTAGAGAAGATGGAACATAAACAGCAAACAAAGACAAAACAGGTAGTTTATGAATGAATGTGATACGTGCTGAAGGAAAGACACATAAGAGGTTGAAATGAGAAAGAATAACTAAGATGGAAATGGGGCTATCACTGATGTTCATAGAACCTTCTCAAGACAGGACTATTTTGATTTGAGACTTGAAGACTTAGGAGGCCCAGCTGTGGGAAGGATATAGCCAGTGTAAAGGCCCTGAGGCAGTAAAAGAGCTTGGGATTATTCTGATCAATGAGGAAAATGATAGATGAGATTGGTAAGATATGACATTGGAAGGAGTTAAAGCAAGGTCAGATAAGATAGGGCTTTTGTAGGACTTGGCTTCTGTTTTAAAGTAAAATGAGATGCCATTGGATAGTTTTTGCAGATGAGTAAAATAATCCGATTTATGTTTTAAAAGAAGGAGGGAATGGTCAATTCTGTCAAACACTGTTGAGCTAGGTAGGATGAGAGCCAAGAGAATCTCTCAGTGGATCTGATCACATGCAGGTCAACATGACCTTAGCAAGAGCAATTTAGGTGGAAAAGTGGAAAGCAGCTGCACTCTTGCCTTTTGGTTTTAGAACATACAATTTCATCAAGGAATATGCATTTGCATTTGGGATCAATATTTTGATAACATTTCTTAATATGACTTTGATCAGTCTTCAGGGAATTATTTGATTGTATTACTTTCCCAGCAAAAGACTCATTATAATGAACAGAATAACAGTAGTGATGCTATCCTTGGTATTTAAGACATCAGTATTTGCCAACCATCCAACCTTTTGGTGGTTTGCTACTGTGGGACAGTACCAGCCCAGCCACACACATGCACATGCATGCACACATGTGTATACTTGCACACACACCCCTGGGCCTCTGTGCCATCAGTGACCCATATGTTCATTGCAGATTGGCTCACTCATGCTGGGAGCTGCCTGTGACTCAGGAAACCTACCTAGGTCCCTTATAAATAGCCTATGCTAGGCACAGAGGGGTGACTTCAGCTGCCTCAGTGCCATTTTCTTTTTTTTTTTAAGAGAGAAGAACAGTGAGAGAGACAGAGACAGAGAGAATCAATTTATTTTATTGAGTTTTTCACATGGCTTTGTTGCTCTGACACTTAGCTGTGTACGTGGGTGCTGGGGTTTGAACCCATGTACTTGCACATGCTATGCAAGCTCCATAACCGCTGAGCCACCGTGCCAGCCCCCTCAGTGCCATTTTCTGGTGACTCTCCTCTTGTGTGTCCTTTCTCTTCCAAAGTCCGCCCAACACTTTAACCTTGCCTGAACTTTTAAGCCCAAGAATGGTAGGAAATCCCTCAGAACAAATCATTAAAGAGGCATTTGACAAAGCATATATAAACTTATCCTTGGTGAAAAGTGACTGTAGAAAAAAAGTATGTTTAGCACAAGCTTAAATATTACTGTGCTTTTCCTGTGGTCTCCCGCAGCATTTTGGAACCCAGACATTTTTCCTGACTGATCATTCCCTTTGATTTTTTTTCCTCCACTGCTTTGATTTTGTAACACAAGAATAATATTTTTTCTGGACTGAACTTCCTATAAGTGGTCTTACCCAGGGAATGTTTTTTGAATTTAAAGATGATTCTATTTTCTCTTAAGTACCAAGAAGTACATAACATATAAACATATCTAATAGCTTTGGATAGGGTAGTTGGACTTTTTAAAGACGTATTTGTATTTTTTTTTCCTCTTGACTCCAGCCCCTATTTCAAAGTCCCATCATTCTAATGCTATTGCACATACAATAGAGAAAGCCCCTCATCACCTGCATGGTAGAAGGAGAGATCCCATTCAGAGGGACAGCCCTGGATCTTGACAAATGAGTTCACCCCAGTGTATCATGCCTTCAAGATATACTCCAAGGTGAATCCTATTTTCAAAAAGGGCAGGTTTTTTTTTAAAGAAAGAGGGACAGTGAATGAGACAGAGAAAGAGAGAAACAACTTTATTTAGTTTTTCACATGGCCTTAGTTGCTCCAACACTTAGTTGTGTATGTGGTGCTGGGGTTTGAACCCGGGTCCTCGTGCTTGCCAGGCAAGCGCTGAACCCACTGAGCCAAAGTTCCAGCCCAAAGGGAAGGTTTTTAACTCCCCTAAGTTAAATGCTCATCTTCAATGTGTTGCGCAAGCTGCAAAATACCAGCTGGTAAGACTGGGTCACATCATTAACCACACAGAGGCACGTTTTGCAGTCAACTGATTCTAGGAGGCTGGTAGAGGAACACTCTGCTCAAAGCAGTCATCAGACCCTACCCATCTTTGTGTGTGTGCGTGCGTGCGTGTGTGTGTGTGTGTGTGTGTTTATAATGCCTAGGTGACTGGTGGCAGACCCTTCTTATAAGCTTTCTCCTATCCAGAAGAGTCTCTTTTGTGTACAAGCCTTTGAACTCTCAGTCTACACTGAGTTCTTATCTCAAAATCTGCAAATCCTGGGGCTGGAGCGGTGGCTCAGCAGTTATGGCGCTTGCCTGGCATGCGCGAGTATGCGGGTTCAACCCCAGCACCACGTACACTACAAAGTATCTGAGCAATGAAAGCCACATGAAGAACTAAATAAAGTTGGTTCTGTCTTCCTCTCTCTCTCTCTCTCTCTCTCTCTCTCTTACTGTCCTTTTCTATCTTAAAAAATCTGCAAATCCCAAACCCTGATGAAAGGACAAATTATGATTCTGGTCTGAGGGCTCCCTTCTCTCACCTCCCCATGGAAGTGAGATTGCAACAGCACAGTCACCCTGAATTGTCCACTCTCATCTTCCATAGCCCAGGGATCTCTGTTTAATCAGGACTGTAGACACTCCAGGGCAAAGCAAGCCAGGGACTGCATTTCCTTGGGGTGATTCCAAGAAGTAGATTTTCTGGGTCAGTAGGTATGAGCGCTTTCAATTGCCCTTCCGAAAGTTTTAAAGCAATTTACTTCCTTATCAGAAGACATTTTCTGTAGTTCTATATTCATTCATGTATTTATCCATTCATTCACATATTGATGCCTCACCAAGATTGTAGACCAGATACTCTGGACCCATAAACAAATATTAATCAATTCCTGCCTTGGATGGAGCTTGGTGAGTTTTCTCTTGGTCTTTGTGAAAAGAATTGAGACTGTGTCTGTGCCTCCTGAGGACTGGCCAGGATAAGCGGTCCATTCATATGCTGGGGAAGCAGTGGGGTGCAGATTCAAGAGGAGGGGTCCTTACTCCGGGCCGTGCTTGGGAATCACTTGAGATGCTCTAACAAATCCTGACACCTGTGCACAACTTTAAAAGATTCTGATTTCTTTGGTGTGGGCTGTGGCCTGGGTATCCAGATCTTTCAAAGCTCCCCAGTTGAGTCTTCTGTGCAGCCAGGGTTGACTGTCCCTTATGCTGTTTGTGGGGAGGGGGCTCTGGCTTAATGAAAACCCTCCGTTAGGCCTCCCTCACCAACTCTGCTCTTGACCTCAGGCTTGTTACTTTAAGCTTGATATTACTGTTTCCTCACTCATCTTGCCCTTTGTAGACTACAGGAGGCCAGAATGCTGCCAGGGTTATGTTTGAATAGGTTAACCACTGCCACAGAAAAGCTGCTAAGAAGAAAAATCACCGCCTTTCATCCTATTTATTGCTTATTTGTAATTTCAGATAGAATTCTTGCCTTATTTATTTAGCATTCCATGGTGAGGCACCTCTGGCTTCCTATCTTTAATTATAAATAACAATAGCTGAGCCTTTTGAATATTTACCTATGTGCCAGAAGTAGTTCTAAGTATTTTGCATGTGTTAAGTCACTTCCCTGAACAACCCTGCAGCATCTATATGCTGTCATTACCCTCCGGTCATACAGATGAGAAAACTGAGGCACAGGCACGTGGAAGTTCAAGGACGTGCTCATGCTCACACAGCCAGTCAGTGGCTCAGCTGGATCCCTCTATTTCATTTCATTTCATTAAGTGAGGTATCTTCTTTACAAATTGGATTTGTCTTGTACTTGTTATGCCCTTGTATTTTCTTTTTCAAATTAGAACTACATACAGGGAATCAGTGAGTATATACCTGTGAGATCTCCCAGTAGCCCTCAGCTTTCATAATGGGGAATAGCTTAGGGCACAGAGCTTAGGAAGAGAATCATTCAGTGACTTCTTGGTCAACAGTTTGAGTCACGCTTGTTGTATCCACTGGACTGGGTTGTCTTAGTCTCCTGGAGATGTAGACGTAGCTTAAATAACTAAAAGCAGATGGTTCTTACCTGTGCCAAGAGATGTCAGGCCCCTCCGCCATCAGCACTGTCACATCTGCATACGTTCAGAATTGTCCTCAGAAAAATGTGAGGCAGAGAAAAGCCCAGACATGATTGAGAAACAGCCTGAATTTGTCTGCCTTTGAACATACACAGAACTTCTCATCTGCTTATTCTCCTGAGAGAAATCAGAGGCGCTCGGAAGTCAGTAATTGTGATCTCTTGAGTCATAATTTCTGCAGTTGTATCAGAGCCCAGCGTGGGGATGCAAGATAGAAACAGCACGTGGGTCTGTTGCCATAGATGAGTCTGTGAGTAGAGGGGCTGAAATTTCCTCCTAGAAGGAAGGGATTAGCCAGCCACAGTAGAAAACAGATTCGAAAAATCCCTTTACCCTGAAGGTTTAATAGAAAGTACAGGTCAGTCTCACTCAAATGTCTTTAGTCATGGGTCCCTCTCCTGTTTTTATCTTGTACCCAGCTCAGAGTTTCAAAATGGTGAGGGCTGGAGCGGTGGCACAGCGGTTACAGCACTTACCTGGCATGCGTGAGGACATGGGTTCAAACCCCAGTCCTACAAAACGAGGTGTTGGAGCAAAGAAACCCACATGAAAAACTAAATAAAACTGATTCTCTCCCTCACTCTCTCTCTCTCTGTTCCTCTCTCTCTCTTAAAAAAAAAAAGAAAGAAAGGGTGAAGGTGAACTTTTATACCCCTGACCTAATATTCCATCCACATGATTAGGAGTAAAAATTCTTGTCACCTATTGAACTGAAGGGATGCTACTAAAATACATATAAAATGATTCATGTACTACTTATATATTTCTCGGTAATTTGTAGGTTATTAAGACAAATTCTTGCTTCTGCTCATGTAATCATAGCACTCAACTCAGATTTCAAAGCCTGTCAGTAGCATATCTTTGACTTCTTTTTCTCCTGAGAATAAATATCACCTATGATGAGAAAATAATTTGGAAATATTCACATGGATTTTGACATGGCCCTAAGGAGTTAGTCATTAAAGAATGTCAGAATCCTAATTAGTCTTCAAATAATCTTTTTTGTGTGTGGCACAGAACTTCTGCTTGAAAGAACAGCATTTCAATATGCTAGTTGTCACCTCACTACTTGAAAGCTGCTTGGAGGCATTTTATGGAATTCAAATCATCCAAGGGCACACAGGGGCCATGTGGTGTCACCGAAGATGAACAGAGCCTTGAATTCTACCCATAACCCCACCCTTAACTAAATACATGTACTGAGACAGCTTACCTCCTTTGAGCCTTTGTTCTCTCATCTATAAAATGGGTTATACTAGATAGTTTTGTTTTAAAGAGAGAAGGACAATGAGAGAGACAGAAAGGGAGAGAGAGAATCAATTTTTATTGAATTTTTAACATGGCGCTTGTTGCTCTGACACTTAGTTGTATACGTGGGTGCTGGGGTTTGAACCTGTGTTCTTGCACATGCTGGGCAAGCACCATAAGCGCTGAGCCACTGCTCCGGCCCCTATACTTGATGGTTTTTGTGAAATAAAAATTAGAAGTCCGAATGGAATCTAATCCCTCACTTTTTGAGGGAGCACTCTACCACTGAGCTACATCCCCAGCCCTTTTTAATCTTACTTTGAGACAAAAATCTCAAGATGCTGGGGCTGGCCTCAAATTTATGATCCTCCTGCCTCAGTCTCCCCAGTTACTGGGATTACAGGCACAGGTCACTGAGCCTACCTAGCCACTAGTTTTTTATTTTCCCCTATCACCTTGTAGTTTGCTCACTCACCTCCTTCTCTCTCTCACCCTTTCTCTCTCTCTCTCCCTTTCTCTCTCTCTCACACACACACATGTGCACGCACACACACACAGAGTTCTCTCTATCCCTCACTCTCCCTCCCTCCCTCCCTCATGTTTTTTGGAGCACTGGAATGCCTTTGTGCCATGGTGCCCCCTTTTCCTCTTTCAGGTCTTTGCTCAAATGCCACCACCTCAGAGAGGCCTTCCCTGATCACCCTCCCAGAAGTGATCCTTTCCCCATCCCCTGCTCCCCCATTACTCTCAATCCACTTACTTTCTTCTTAGTGCCTAACACCATTCATTACAAAGTACAACAAGATGAAGACAAAAGATCTGAGGGAATAGAATAGAAGCTCCCAAAGATAGGCCCACCTATTGTTGAGTTGGGGGATGGCTTCCCTAATATTTATTGTTTTTAATTGTATAATATTACAAGTAAAATAATTTTTAAATGAAACAATGAAAAACTGGGCTATGCATGGGAAAATTTCATGAACTATGGATTATGATTACGCAAATTATAGGCATGGGAGGCTCAAAAGTAAAAAAAAATGCTAATTTGTCTGAAGAGGTTTCCTTCCCCTGCTGCAAGGTTGGCATAGACAATCTGGAAAGATCCTTGGAGTCCAGACATGATTCTATGGTGAGCATTTTCTAGGCATTAGGCCATTTCTCATTCACCAGCAGATACCTTTCCCCCCATTTTAGAGGCAGGAAACTAGCTCAGAAAGGCCAAGTCACTCTGCCAAAGCCACACAGTTCTTACGGTGTCAGTGACAGAGTCTTTGTGCAGGCCTGATTCGCAAGCTCATGCCTGTGCTGGTAGATCAAAAGTTTTCATTTGCTATTTGAGAGCTGAACGCAGTGAATATGTGTGACTGTGGCTGTGCTTTTGCTAGGAAAATAGAAGATTCCTCTCCACCAGGTAAAAGAGAAGCCTTCGCCCCTAAGGAACCTCCGCTGTTTCACTCCAGTAGGGCTTTTCTGGTTGCCACATCCCAGAGACCCTTGGAGGAGGTCTGAGTAGCAGCAGTTTGAAGTCCCTCAGCCAGGGCCACCTCAGTGACTCAACAGTTGTTGTTCAAAGAGCAACAAATTTTGCTTCTAGCGTGCCTTAATCCTCCTCCTTTCCCAAATACAAAAATATTAACATTTCTTGGAAAGTAATTTGGCCTCAGAGCCTGATTTCTAGCCCACACTTTGACACCAGCTTTCTTTGGTGCCTCTATTATTTTATTTCATTGAGTTTGTGTTTGGGGGCTGATGTTGCTGCCTCCTTTGTCCTTGAGGTAAAAGGACCCTTGCATGTGCTTTGGGAGGTGTCTTTGCCCCTTGTTACTAGCAGCATCTGCTCCGTCTTCCCTCCCTACACTGGGCTCAGGAGTGGTCAAAACCTGATGCATGCTTACAGAACCATTGAGAGCTGCTTTCCTTTCTGCAGTTCTTCAATAGTTCTGTAAATGTCTCTTTATTTAAATAAAGTGATAATTAATGTAAAATAAAATTATTTGTAAGTGATCAGATGGATATGATTTTTTTAAAGAGAGAGAGGAACAGAGAGAGAGAGAGAATCAGTTTTATTTGGTTTTTCATGTGGCCTCCGTTGCTGCAAAACTTCATTGTGTACATGTTGCTGGGATTTGAACCCATGTACTCACACATGCCAGGCAAGCGCCATAACTGCTGAGCCACCACTCCAGCCACCAGATGTATCATTTTGACAACTGTGTGTACCTATGTACCTGCCACCTCAAAGAGGCTAACTCCCAACACATAAGACTCTTAAGGCCTCTTTTTGACCTGTGCTGCCTCCTGTTTCCCCAAGGCACCCAGTCTCTGATTTCTAGCATCATGGTAAAATATTTTGCCTCTTTT